>JBAMHV010000017.1:6827773-6839413 GCA_037177535.1 Pseudomugil gertrudae | reverse complement strand
CTGTTAGTAGATCAGTTTGTACTTTTTTTAGCGTGCGCAACGAGTTTGCACGCATTTTAGTACACGCAAACCTTTAGATTCCCTATGTGTGCTAATTTACCTTTGCCTGAGATCAGTAGATGTTTAACCTGTTATATAAATGTTAACTTTATTACTACTAAACATACAAAAATAGTTTTTGCAACTGTTCCAATACTTGCCTTGTATTGATCGTTTCTAAATCCATCAGAACTAATCAGAACGATAACATTTTTTAGGCAGCAAAGTGACTGATTCTGGTTCTGACGAAGCCCTGGATAAGACTGGAATGCACAATAAACTCAGTGCAAATTAAGTCATTACACAAAAAAAGTAATGGAAAGAAAAAAATAGAGAAAAGTAGAAGAAGAGAAGTAGAATAGAAGTAAAGCATAAAAGTAGAGAGCAAAAAGTAAATACAGTATATAAGGAAATAAATTAATAAAAAATCAATTATTTATACTATGCAAAATTTAAAAAGACTATTTATTTTATTATTGGCTTCTGGATTTATGTTTTTTGGCATTCCTATCATTGCGTTACTATGCTGGTGTATTCAACAAATTTCTACATTATGTAAATATGAATGTGTAAAATCCAAAGATGAAGCCTGTGTCATATTTTCTTCAAAAGAAAAACTATTTCCAGTGCCTACAATGCTTCTCTGTGGTTACCGTGACTTTCTACATCATTTCAGGATACATGGTCTTGATATTTGTTGCCATCTCTTACTGCTGTCACGGTAGCACATTGGTCCATTTTTACTCCCACTTTCTGTCCTCTTTTTGCGATACTGGAATGCAGTGTTTTTGTCCTGTCTCCATATCTGGCAACTGCTTTAGTATCTGTCAGTTTTTGTTAGTTTGAGTTGGTGGATATGCTGTACACATGAGAGAAGCGGTGTTTATGCATGTTTGACTTGGTGTTATAAATCCTTTCTATGAGCTGCAGCTGTGAAATATTCCTTGGTGTTGAAGTGGACTCAGTAAGGGATGAAGAGATAATCTTAATGACCGGAGCATTTTCTTCTTGACATCAAGAGGCCATACTTAATTCACTTAAGACATATTTAATGTGTTTTACTTTGACAGCTCACATCGAGCTGTTGCATTGACCCCCACTAGCACCGGTGATCCTAACAGACCTTTAAGGAAGCTTTATTTTGGTTAAGTCACTCATTCCTTATCTCTCCAAGGTGGTGTCTTGCTCCCACCTACAGGAAATAATGAGGTCCACAGTTAAGATGTGTTTGCAAATATATCATCCATCATAGCCCTTTGCTGTGCTATATTACCTGCACTGAGCAAGTTGTGTGTAAGTGTTGTCATGGTCCATGGCAACACTTACACAACAATTCGCATCAGTGTAAGAATCCTTCACGCCATTATCACTCATATTTGGCAGAAATATCTAATGGGAAAGATGTTTTGATACTGTCTGCATTTGCAGCATTCATTCCTAGGGACAGCTTAGATTGACCAATCAACCTAACATGCATGCCTTTGGACAATGAAAGCCAGAGTAGAGAAAACCCACGCTTACACTGGGAGACCATCCAAATGCCACACAACCATATTTGCTATGCAATCAAAAGTGAATTTAGATTATTTTTTAAATCCAGTCCCACCTTGTTTATAGCCTTTTATGGGAGGAGATTAGCCCATCCTGCTGTATCCAACAGAAAGCAAAGTGGGGTGGAATGGCCACAATGCTGCCAGTTCTCCTGGAAGTTCATCTGTGACTCTGCAGGCCAGTTACTTAGCATGTCAGGCCTGCAGTGGTTCCCCCTCTCATTACTTTTTTCACCTGGAGGCGCAGCTTCAGGACCTATGTCACAAAATAGTGGACTGCAAAAACACCAGCAAATACTCACAAGTGGGATTTTTTTTAAAGGCTTTTACCTGCAAGGGCCAGAAAAAAATAAACTAGTGTAAGTTGTTTTGATTACAAAAGTATTGTGGGAGTGTTACACAGTAATTCACCTCCTGTTAATCACAGGAGTACAGGAAAAATGAACACTTAACTTCTTAAAGAAACATAATTAATATGCACAGTACAAACATGAAAATATGGAGATACAATGCTTAACATTATATCTTTGTTTCAACCCATTTTCCTCTCTCCTTCCCTTCCACTTTACACGATCTATATTAACTATAAAGGCATTAGTGTGTAATTTATACTGTAGATTTGACTTTTATTATTATAGCTTAGACAACTTTTAACTCTTTGAAAAATTGACTTTTTAGAAGCACCATAAATACAATACAGCTGCTCAGCAAAGACATCTTTTTTTAAGTGGGAAATGTCACCTTTTTAAACATGTTTTTTATTTAGTCTGAGGAATCCTCTAAATGACTTGTAGCCCCACATTAGAGCTCTGCTCTTAATCATACAACAATTTGGTGTTTGTGGTACTGTGTTGTCGTTAGTTTGGCCTACATCACTGATAGCACTGCTGTCCAATATTATTTACCTGCAAGACATGAAAGAAGAAAAAGAAGAAAAAATGAAAGAAGAAAAGGGTAATGTCTGGGGACAACAGGGTATGACCTGATATCTCATCTGTCTGACTAAAACAGACACTTCAGAGAATTAACAAAATAAACAAAGTTTATCTCTGGTCTACCCAGAAAAGCTGAACCTTTAATTTTGGAGTGTCATCTTACACAGTTCACACTATTGTGATTTCTTTTAATCTTTTCCTTTGAAATCCTTTATCTTATAGCTACACGGAGAGGTAGATAGCAAAACAGGAAAATCTGAAATACCATGAGCTGTGTGTATGTGTAGCTGTGTGTACATGTAAGTGTGTGTGTGTGATATATATGGTTGTAATAGGTAATTGAATTTGTCTGCTGGAATGTTGTCTGACACCAGGTTGAGCAGTGATGCCAGGAGACTTGGCACCATGCTGACAGACGTCACCGTGAGGATATCAGCGGTTAGATTACCTGACCAACCGCAGTTTTCTCTCACAGTTGTAGATGTGTGAAACTGTTAGGCTCCAAATGATGCTGTCTGATGATTTGGATTGTGTCTAAACCTGTGTCTTTATTGTTTGAGACATGCATCTGTTTGCATTAGATACAATATTGTGAGTCGCAAAGGAAAGCACAAAACACAGCTGGTTTAGTTTAGGGTGTGTGAATGTGTGTGTTAGGGAGTGAGGCATTAGATCCACAGATGCATCAAAGAAAACATCACAATATTTATTTGGTTATATAACTTGGTTTTTGTCCATTGTTGTAAAATGAGATTTTCTTGTGTTTTGGTGTGAACTTGTGGGTCTGCATTCACAAAAACCTTATTTTTTAGGCCTAATTGAATCTCTGCTGTTGAAGTAAGTCAAAAGATCAAGTGTAGGCAGAAGGAACCTGCTACTCTATGTTCCTACTGCACAGATGGAGAAATGAAAGTATCACAACTACAATTTACTGAAAAAGTAATACAATACTTTTGACCTGGATTTTCCAATTTCCCCCTCACCTTTGATTGATTGTTCGTGGTGTACTTCAGCTGTACTATTTGTTTACTTATGTTTGTAAGTGCATGTGTGTCTGTGAATGTGTACACACATTACCCCTTTCTCCAGTGCTGAGAAGTGCATTCCTGGGTGGCAGATCAGCTTCTTGCAGCTGCTTATCTGGACCAGGTGGGGCACAGCTGATACCTGCCTGAGGCACGCAGAGCAGCTAACCTGGAAATTGATGTTTCACATCAGCGACCACCTCTCTCTACTCCAGTGCAGGGAAGCTGAGGGAAAGAGAAGTGGAATGCATTTGTGTTTATGTATGCTGTGTGTGTGTGTGTGTGTGTGTTGTCTTTGCTGGGATTTTTTTTCTGGTTCTTTTTGAAGGTGGACAAGCACATGCCAGTCACTGTCATAAATCTAGTGCAATGCATACCAGAAAACCTTTTCTCTCAGTCACACAGAGATGTTAGATCAGAATAAGTTGTATATAGAAAAATCTTTGAAAGTTAGAGGATTTCTGATCATGTCCATATTAATGAGTTGACCCACCAGGCCCGGCTCGGTTCTTCTACCAAAAATTCTGGAAGAGACAGAACAACCAACATGCAGAATGGATATTAAGGAAGTGAAGTAAAAGTACTTTGAAGACATATTACACAACCAAAATGTGACACAAAATCAATCAGAGTCACAGAAAGGCTACTATGTGACCATATATATATGACTCAATGGAACGCAAAAGAACCAAAAGGGATGTAGTTATGCAAAATCTGCAACATAAAATTATCAAGAATAAATTCAGCTTCACAATAAGAAAAACAAACTTAAATATAAATATAATAGACACTAAAATAAGTCAAACAAATAAATCTCGATGGAACAAAACTATTAATTTTTTGACTGGATGGTGACAGATGACACGAGCACATCAGACCAGAAACAACTATTAAAGTAAATACAAAAAAGCAAATTTATCAGTTAGAGAGTCTATTACATAAATCTGCTGAGAGTCTTTGAATATGCCATCTTTACTTTGACTAAAGATTTGTGTAAGAATGAAGATCTTGTTCACTGTCAGGAAATATTTGGGTTCAGCTCATGCTTGTAACAAGGCTGTGTTTCTGAATGAACAAAATATCTGATCAGTCTCACAACAGCAAACTCTCTAAACCCTTTGACATGCAGGATCAGCTCATATTAGATGCCTGCAGTGTACGATCAGTGTCGATTGCTGGAGGCTGGTGTGCATGAAGAAAGGTTATCTCGTCCTTGTCTTGAGCGCTGACATTTGTTCTCATAAAGGCCAGTGTGCTGGTGCCAGATAGGATTAATTGACAAGTGGGGTGTCTGCACTCTGTCCCCCATTTACAGGCCTGTTTCTGGCTTAGAGCCATTTACTTTTGTTTATTGGTGTCTCTGTCATTGTTTTTTATTATTATTATTGATATTCTGGTCTTGTTATGTTGCCATTTTCTTAAAAGTGATGCAATTGTGTCCTTTTCATACATTTTTGTGGCGTGTCAGTTTTGTAGTAGCACTTAATGTCTAATATGTAAGTGTGCTCCATCTGCATTTCAGCTGTGGGTTAAATTAAAAGAGAAGAGGGTAACTGAGTGTGTTGTTGGTACAATCAAGTGTGTGATTTCACACACTTCTCAAATGATGAGCTGGACACACTGCAGCATAATAGAGCTCCCCTCTCTTATCTTCCAACCAAGGAGGAGTCTGACATTTAAAACTGCCTCATTAGAAGTGTGGATCATTTTTTAAAGCAATGTGGAAAACTTGGTGTCCTCACTTCTATCTATTTTTTTTTCAAAATCGTGTTCTTCCAGTCCCAGCTACTAACAACAAGCTTCTCTGCAGCTTGTTATTGGCTCTCACAGAGCCAAAGGACAGGTTTGAGACCCTCACTGTAAAAACAACCCTACTAGAAATGAGTTGGTTTTTCTTAAATATGATCAGCTTGTCTTGTTTTCAGCAAAAGAATCTGCCAATATGGGATGCAAAATTTGCTTGGCAAAAATTCTTAAAATGAGCAATTTATTATTAAAATAATTTTTTTTGTGCAGAACAAAAAAAAAAAACAAGAAAAAATATTCAAAAGTATTTTTTTTCTAACTTTCTTGAAAAAGGTTTTTTACAGTGCTATCTGGAAAATGGATCAGGATATCTGTTTATTATTTCTGATTCAACTTAAAATAAATTCAGTTCATTTCTTTTCTTCTTAGTCAACCCACAATTATCCCCTTTCAATTAATTATTAGAGTTTTGGTCTAAACTAAAGCTGGATTTATACCCATGCAGTGTCTGTGGTGCTCTGCGCAGGCTGGACGCACACCCTTGCTTGCTGCATGGTTATGCATACGTACTCCTTTGTGATTGGTGGGTTTGTGGTTAAGTTTTATTGGATCTCTGGAACGTCTGGCTGAGTTTGTGTAAAAAACACTGAAGAGAACCTGTAACATTGTGTCATAATTAAACACTCTAGTGTCATAGCACCTTTTACCAGGGTCAGCTGCACCGGCCCTGCAGTACACAGACAAGTACGAATCCAACTTTTGCACCTTCTCCAGAGTCCATCTGTGCCCAGAATTAATATGGAGTATGATTTAGCCGAGAAAGACATTTATTAAGTAGAGGGAAACAATATGAGAACTTACCTTATTTATCATAATGCAGGCCAATAAACAAAGTCATGGCAACATTTTTACAGGGAATAGGGAGTGGAGTTAGAGGGAAAGAAACATGTAGATCAAATCTGATGGAAGGTGGAAGGGGAAAGTTTCCTGACAGGGATTTTCTAGAAACTACTCCAGATCAAACTGTACCACCCAATGTCCAGATCATCTATTAACAACAGTTAAATCCAGCACAAAGCAAGAACCATGTATACCTAACCCTTAATGGACAGAATTAAAGATAACATATCCCGAACAACATATGATGAGTAGATGTAAAACTTATTTACCCCTCCCTTATAACTAGAAATCTATCTTTTTCATTTTGTTTTACTGCTATAGTGTTTCCTCACAAGTCCATATAACAGTTGTAAAATGACATGGTGCACAGTTGCCACACTAACATGGCTGGTCCTGGCTGGGGTTGTAACATTACTGAGGGAACATTAACGACATGACTTGAAGCCACTTGTCATGAGGCAACCGAATGAGTCTCAAGATGAAAACATTTTTCTGCTTGGATGAACTTTGAGCTCTGATGACCATTGGTCATTTTGAACAGTACTTGGCAAGTGCTTGAAATAATTTCTAGGCTCATTGTCACTACTAGATGTCAGTAATTCTCATGCACTCTTCCTTTTATTATCAGAATTACCTGTTTAGATTAAGTTATTTGTTGATAGGTTGAAACAGAAAGAAAAGCACATCTAATAAGGAGTATAAAAAGCAAACTGAACAAAAATACCAAGTTCAATGCCATCTAAATCTGGCTGGAGTGACCAGATGCACAAACTCCATCCATTTACTTGACTGCCTATACAATTCAGAGTCACGGGTAGCTGGAGCCTATCCCAGCAGTCATTCAGGCAAGAATCAGGGTACACCCTGGACAGGTCACCAGTCCATCTCCAACACAGAGAGACAGACAACCACACACACACACACACCCACACACACAGACTCATTCCTATAGAGAATTTAGAATAACCAGTTAATCTAACATGTCTGTCTTTGAATGTTGGGAGGAAGCTGTAGTAGCCAGAGAGAACCCACACTAACACAGATAGAACATGCATACTCCACACATAAAGATCACTGTTCAGACCTTCCCCAGCTAAGGCTCAAACCAGCAACCTTTTGCTGTGAGGCCACAGTGCTAACCTACTGCACCACTATGCAACCCTGTGCAAAATTCCAAAATATATAACATAACAATACAGAGTATGAAGAAAAGAAAAAGAAGCAATATTGGTGGTAACAGGATTTCAGATTCCGGCTAGCATGATGTTAGGACGCACTATGAAAAATCTATACACACACATCATAGTCACTCTCCTACTGCCTTGTACACTAACAGACCAAACATGCAAAAGTAAACAGTTCTAGCATGTCTGCATTGCAATGTTTAGCTGCTCAGGTTTAGAACATTTTAAGCTTTTTTGTTGTATTCTGTCTACCTTGCCTCTGTGTCTTTTTTCTCTCCTGAAGTCACCTTTCTGGGGAGAGTGAGAGATAAGATAGCAAATGGAAAGAGAGAGAAAAAACAGAGGAGGGAAAAATTAAAAGAAAGCAGGTTAAAGAAGATAGGAAAGGGCACCAAGCTTATAGAATGAAAATTACCGTAGATTGAGTGAAAGAGGCAGAAAAAAGGGAAGAGGAGCTGTCAGAAAATGAAGATGTGAAAGTGGAGTTTCACATGGAGGGATGGAAATAGATTCCTGGCAGAGGGGGAGATGAGGTTTAGAGGGGCTTCATGGCAGATGGACATGTGAGTGAGAAGGAGAGATCAAGAAGATAGAGATGCACAAGCATCTCTCCCCATATAAAGTCCAGCTGGCCTTGGTCAGCTACACTGAGCTGAGATGGACCTGCCCATGCAGGATCAGACATGTTAATGTGCTGTCTGGAGCACCATGTCATTTCATAACTTACACCACATGGACGGGTCAGGGAATAGTATTGCAGTGAAAGAAAATGTAAAAAGTTCCTAAATAAAAATGTAAGAGTAAACAAGGTCTGCATCCATTCGTCACATGTTGGGAAATAACAATAAAATCTGTCTTCTCATTCAAAAGTCTGGAAATCAGTCGCCCCATTGGTTAAGATTGTGCTGTGAAGGTGTTACAAAGACTTTCTGTCACTGATCACCTTCAACCTGTCGGATGTGTGCTTTCAGACATACTTGCATCCCGGTTTGAGGAGCACACTTGAGACAAGATCAACAATATTGGTGTGGATTGTGGCACCAAGCTGTATTTTCCTGGTCTTCAGACACTGACTTTTTGTTTTCATGTTGTGACCCACTTTGAACTCATTATGGAGTCGCTTTGGCTGCTTCTGTAAATGTGAAACTGACTTAAAAAACAAGTATCGCCAGTCAATTATTCTCTTTTTACTATTAGAAACTATTGTTGCTTGTTAGGATTGCGTATTTGTGAGGTGATTTAAATAAACAGCACAAGAAGCAGGGGAAATTGTTTGGTTGCTTATATTTTCCCCATTAATAATACCAGTTGATGTTGCTCCATACATTAAGCCTGATTAGTCACCCATACCAACATGTAAAGCTAGTTGGGATTGTGCATTTGTGGAGCGAAAAGCACAGCTAAATATCTGTTCTGTGTATTCTTCTGTTTGTATACATTTTTACATTTGCTTCATTTTCCACTGTCTGACTTCAGTAGTGTGTGGATGATCCATATGCAGCCACACAACTTTGCTAGCGTCTTCATGCCGGTCAACAGGCTGGTTACATTTTGCAGTGAGATGACAATGTGGCATCCCCAACTAGGCATTTTTTAAGATCAACCAGTATGGTTTTGTTGGTCGTTCTGACAAATAGAACGCACATGCTGATCTCACAAGTGTTTACTTGGGTTAATGTCTGGACTCATGGCAGGCCATTTCTTTCTCTCCACTCCCAAATTCTGGAGGTCCTTTGTGATGATTCTGGCTCTGTGGGGGAAACGTTGTCATCTTGGAAGATGTAATCAGGTCACAATTTTGGAGATGTAAGATTGCCACTGGCTCGAGAATCGCATTCCTATATATCTATCAATTATGTGCAAATCAGGCACCATATATCTGTGACTGACACACAACAAAATGTATTACAGTTAAATTAATAAGAACAACAATAAATAAATTATAATTAAAGTATGTTAAGTCTATCGATTGATTGTCTGAAAACACAGGCCTTAACACAATCCAGATATGTCTTATAAGACACCAAAAATTCTGTATACATGCATAAATATCTAATCAAACCCTCAACCTTACCACATGTAAACATACTTTTACTACTACTACAAGCAACCATAGCATATAAATACAAAATAAAACACAACCTTTATAATTCAAAACATTTTCTATTACAATTCAGTCATCTGGGAAGAGTAAACAGACAAAAGGAGCACAATGTATGTAAGCAAAGAATATTTGATGAAATAAAGCTTTTTCTGGGGTAATGCTCAACTGGCTTTGTATAGCTGTGGGCCAACTTGAATTTGCCAAAGCCTCATTCTTGACCTCAGGTCCTGCCATTCCACAACATTCCCATTCACATCTCCAGGGCTGACAGAAACAACATCAGCCCTATAATTCAGTAACACAGGGGCCAAATGATAAACATGTAAACGGGAGAGAAAAGGGAAAAGGTCAAGATGGAGAAGCTTTTGTTTTAATGTGAATGTGGTTATGTGTGTGTGGCTTCTCAGCGAAGGTGGCATGTTCCATTACCCAGCTGTGATTTAGCTCACTCACAGGTAATAGCCAGCCCTGGTGAGGTCAGCAGAGGGCCAGTGTGGGAGAGTACAAGTGTAGGGATGAGAAAAGGGAGGCAAATGGCAGAATAAGAAAGAGATTAAAAACTGAAGAGAGCAGCAAGTCTGGATGAATGAAGCAAAACGTGAAGACAGAAAGAAGGAGAAAGAATTAGGCAGGTGTCACAAAGTGCCATTGTTGATGGACATGTTGGCAGTAGTGTGGTTTGGAGGGATGTGTGTGTGTGTCTGGGACAACCATTGACTTTTGTGACAACGACAGGCCGGACTGGCTCAGCCGTCACTCCAGATGCCTCAGCAGAACACAGCCACCTGTCCACTCCAATCAGCGCTGCCTGCGTCCCTCTGCCTGGCCTCCATAAGCAAGACGAAGCATGACGAAAGGATGACAAAAAGGAAAGAGAGTTTGGAAACAGCAAGACCGTGATGGGAAGGAACAGAATATAGCAAGAGCAAAAAGCTTTGCTGTGTGATCGCAGGCTGAAAGAAGCTATGTGTGAATGTGCAGTGACAGGTCTGCCTCCCCTCAACAGCGCGTGGGATGACTGTCTACTAATGTCCTTCACTGTACTCTGACTTTTGCATTATGATAGGTTAGTCACAGCCTTGTCACTCAGTGTTTTCATCATTGCACCACTTGAGTGTATTAAAAAGCTGATCCTGGGCCATACATTCAATCATGTGCTTCATACTCATCAGCTCATTTTGGACTGTGCTGAATTGCTCTCATCATAGTCAAGGCAATGAATAATCCATGTCTGGCAATGGCAAACTTTAGACAGGACTTGCCAAGGTTCTTAATTTTCTTACTTTATGTGGATTGTTTGCTTTTTGTTGTTGTCTTTGAAAACAAACTTATTTGAGGTGTTCATATGAACATTTTGAACATGAATTATTATACAACTGGTTAGAAGAATCTGGGATGCTTCCTTTGTGTAAATAGATGGACAAAGTAAAAACACACCATTTTAAACACAGCAGAGACTTTGATTTTTAACATGAGCTTCCAACACTAAAACGTTTTTATGGCTTATTTTAGATTGTCAGCCTAGTTTTTTAAATAAAAACAACCACACACATGCTCTATATTTTGTGGCTGTAGCGTATTTACTGATCAAACGGGGGCCCAGATGGAAACAGAGACATTCCTTTGGACTTTTAATTGACTCACATGGTAACAAACCTGTGAATGCAAATCACAGGAAAGAAATGTTTGATATTGTCTGATCTATGGATTTGGTTTTAAAGACTTACGTGAGTGGAGGAACCTCGTTTCTTACAACAAATCTTTCTTTAGTATAATTAATGACATGCAAACTGAACTAATAAATGGATTTCTTCAAGGTGGCTGCAACAAGGAATGTAGAGACTGAACTAAAGCAACCCCAACTTCTAAACTAAACAAACTTATGTCCTGCCAGGTCTGTCTTTCCACCCCCACAGAGAGGAAACATGCTACAGGTTGCAGATTAACCTCTGAAGGATATTCGTCATAGAGAATAAAGACTAGAATAAAGGTTTAACAACATTACACTTGTTCATGTCCAACTTCAGAGAAGGTTTAAATTCCTAAAAATGTGAGCTAATGTTAAATCCACAAACAACATTTTGGGCCAGATTTACTAAAGGTTTGCGTGTAGTAAAACGCGTGCAAA
This sequence comes from Pseudomugil gertrudae, assembly GCA_037177535.1. Lineage (NCBI taxonomy): Eukaryota > Metazoa > Chordata > Actinopteri > Atheriniformes > Pseudomugilidae > Pseudomugil > Pseudomugil gertrudae. The sequence goes on along the minus strand of JBAMHV010000017.1, from coordinate 6,827,802 downwards.
CTCGTTGCTCACGCTAAAAAAAGTACAAA
>JBAMHV010000017.1:6801238-6819493 GCA_037177535.1 Pseudomugil gertrudae | reverse complement strand
GTTAGTGATTCTTCCGTCTTCCGTCGGAATTACGTCACTACCGCATCACTTACCTTCCGCCTTCACAGTAAGAGCCCAAAACTCACAGTAAGAGCCCAAAACACTCACAGTAAGAGCCCAAAACAAGTTTCTGCTTACCGTGTTGTAATAAAGTGGTCATAGTTTCCTATTTTCCCACTCAGCCCTTAGGCATAAGTTTTCTTTGTCTGAAATGATGATTTGTTATCATTGGGTCAAGAGCATGTCTGCCAACATGAAGCAGATAGTTCCTTCACAGCTGAGAGAATCAAAACAGAAGAAAAAAATGTTATTATTAATGATTTTGAGGTAAAATGCTTAATTTGCGCCGTCTTCAACCAAATTAGAACTCATATTGGAAGCTGCTGAATTTGCATAAATCTCATTAGACGGCAATGAGAGGGGTTCATAAATCGTTATATTAATTAGTCATTTTGCCACCCTTTCATAGAAAAATGGAGTGTATTAATAAAACGAGAGGGATGTGTGATTGTGAAGCCTAATTGGTTGCTGTGTTAAGAGGTCTGGTGCACAAGTGACAGACATGATTTAGTTTGGCTTTTCTTCTTTTGTTTGAATAAGTACCAGCACGGAGAAACGTGGTAGGAGTCTGTATGTGGTCGTACATGTATGATCAACTTATTTACTCTTTAACAATTTTATCGAGGCTCTGAATTCCATAATCTCTTATTTTAGGAAGAAAGTACAGAACGCTTTCTTCCTAAAATACATAACTTGGTATTGTTACATTTTCGACTTAAGCTAGGAAAGCAATATGGTGAGAATTACTGGAACTACATTAAATAAAACAAAAAAGATGTTACTATGGAGACATAAATTATTTCCATAGTTTTGCTCAATTATTCAAAATGGCAATTCAACATATTTAGTCCACCGCACATTAAAAACAGTGTTTGTTATAAACTGATTACAGATTTTTCACAATAAAATGTGTAGTAGAAAAAATAAGAAAAACAAATGAAGCTATGTGAGTGTTTGGCAATGCTAAATCTGTAAAGGCAATAGGATAACTGCTTTTAAAAAGTAATTAGCTACATTACCACTTTAACCGCTTAAAGTATCAACATTTTCTATATATTATGAACAATAATCTACAATAAAATTTTTTTGCATACTTTAATTATAACAGTATAAATACAGAGGTTCCAGCTAAATCCAGGGCCTGTTCTATGGGTTATAATCTGAAAATCTAAATTCACATAACAGACTGGTGCAAGTGTTGGTGTTCAAATAAAGGCAGTCTCAAGCGTGTGTGGGATTGGTGCATAAAGTCATTTTGTTTAAGAACATACAGAAAGAAAACAACTCTACAGACACATAATTAGCAACATTTTTATTGTTTAGTTTGGAGCTTCAGCTTTGCAGCAAAGTAGAAAACAAGATGTTGCTGTTTTGGGCTTCCAACTATTAAGCTGTGCTTACTATGTATGTAGGTGTTGGATTTTATAAAATTGGAACCACAGTTCTTTCTTGACACTTTTGCCATGATGTGTTTTTTCTCTTTTTCACCTATTAATTTAAAACCCTGCAACACTTCCACAACGCACACTTTCTTCTCTGCTGTCTCACTTGGTGAATGAGGTGCACATGAACACCTCATTCTGTGTGTCTGAATGTTTTCAGACACACTGCTGAAGTAGTTGTACACTGGTCAGTAAAGAGATTTGCCCTTCTGGGTCACAGTTCTTACTTCCGTGACCATCCTAGCCATAGTGTTTCTGATACATCTTTCCAGTGTGGTGGATTAGCAAACCTAATGGCACGCCATGTCTGGATTTGATCATCCAGCTTGTCTGAGATGTGATTAATTAAATCTATGAACCACTGCATTACCAATTAAAAATCCCTTAGCCTTGCACATTTTACTGCACTGTGGTGTTCTCATGCAACATTTTGCACCCTGAGAGTGTTGCACGGTCTTCTCAAACTCTCAATTGTTGTGATGAGGGTTCTCATTTTCAGTGATGTATATATTTGTCCAGTTTTTGCACATTTAACGTTGCCTTTGGGTCATCTTTCATACATCTGTGTTGCCAACATGCTCAGTAAAGGAATCATTGGAGGAAAATATTGTATTTTTTTAAAGAACACATGCGCATTTGAAGACTTTATTTTTTTGGTAATTGATTGCTTAAAACTGAGCAATCCCTAACCCTGCGAGACCCTCAGACCTTTCACTCTTTCTGGCAGGTTCATCTGTAACCCAGCTTAAGGCAGAGGATCCTGAGCAGGGGCGCCTCATGTATGGTGTTTCAGGCGAAGAAGGCATGAGGTATTTTTCTGTGGAAGCGACAACGGGTGTGGTCTGGCTTCGACAGCAGCTTGATCGTGAGGTAAAACAAACATCACAAACACACTGCACACTAACAGATTACATAAAAGCACAACGTGTAAGGTAATTTTTGAAAATAAAAGATGGAGTGTAAATTATCAAATGATGAAAGACCAGCGAGAAGTACAGTATTATCCTACAAGAGAAGCACACAAAGCACTTTGAGTTTGGGAAGCTTTTTCTGCATGTTCTTGTGAATCACATCTCGATGAAAAGTTTATGAATATGTGTGTTTCTGTCTCCAAACAGACCAAGTCAGAGTTGCAGGTTGAGTTCTATGTGAGTGATGATTATGAGGTAAGAGTCAGATTTGCACTGTGATCATAGGCATGACACATACAGTACATACTGACGCCGACATCACAGATACACTATGACCCAGTGTCAATTATATTATTAGAAATCTGCCTCTTCTTCTGTTTCTCACTTTCATTCTTATTTTAATTTCTCTTTCATATGACACCTGTATTACTCAGTGTAGTTTAGTTTTTAAAACATATTGCTGGGATCTGCCATGTTGATTTAAAATAGATATAAACTGTATATTTGGAGAGTGTGGTTCTCTGTAAGTTGTGTGACTTATGAACTGTTTTACAAAGATTTTTCCCTCTTCAGGTGGTCAGAGATACAGTAAACATCCAGATTGGAGATGTAAATGATAATGCACCGAGCTTTAATGGGCAGCCGTACACTGTTGTCATCCCAGAGGTAAGAATTGCAACTAACCACATCTAAGTAAATAAAGATGCACCAGAGCATTGTATTTATATTTATCAAGTTACAGGAAATATTAATTCAATGTAAAATCATCAGGGGCCTGATTTATTAGGCGTGGTTACGCACAAAACGGGCATGAAAACTACAAGTACTTTACTAAGCAAAGTTTGGGATTCATAAAAATAAACTCAAATTTTGGAGAAGAAAAACTGGCAACATGGCTGAGAAGATACATTTAAACCACATTAAACCATGTTTGCTATCAATCACATTTGACTTGGTATTATTATAATCAAAAACATGGAAGCATGGATTATTAGAGACATGCTTAAAAAACTGTATTTATTCTATAAGTATGTATTTAAGCACCTGAGCAGAGTATTCTCATACTAAAAAACATCACTATTAGTACATTAGTTGTGATTACTGAGTAAGCATATAAATAATGCAGTGACATACGCACGTAATGCTTTACAGTGGATGAGCTTCCACTATGCCGACAGTAGGATCAGGATGGGTAGATTGTTAAGGACCACAAACATTTCCTGACCCATGATGATGACTGGCTGATAAGCAGATTTAGATACCCGAGAGCTGTGCTCTCACATCGATGTACTGAACTGGGTCCAGTGTTAGATCCACTAACCCAGAAAAGCATAGCATTCTATTAATGTGCAAGTTATTTGTGACTCTGATATGATTCTAATAAATGTGGATGTACGATGGCCTGGGTGAGTGTATTCATCCTGCCGCACAGCAGTGTGAAGAACAAGCTGCAAGCAGAAGCTGTGTGTGATGACTGCTCCAGATGACAGTGGCTACCCACATAGGAGCTAGCTCTTCGTGCCATTTGCCAACCCTCAGAGCGCAACGGAAGTGTGCTTTGATATGGTACACGCTCATATACGTTATTGTGGAGTGAGCCATCAGTATTTCTGCCTCCACCTTGAGATCCGACCATGTTTTATTTTTTTTCTGGCACAGTCCTCATCACGCTGACACTATTTATTGCAGCAGTAACAGGCTGCCACTTGGCGGCCTTCTTTTTGATTGTTACACCACAACTATGACCCACCAACAGGATCTCCTTGTGTGTCTCCACCTTTCTAACAAGTATCGACTTCAGTTTGTGAAACATTACGTTTACGTGCCCTCTCAGGTGACGTCATTCACCGTCAGATACGCGTTGAGGCGCCAGAACATTACATTATAATTTAAGGTTTAATCAACAAAAGAACGATTCCAGAATAATTTGTGACCCTCCAGTGAATATTTTGGCCAGTATTGACAACTTTAAACTGTTTGCAGCAGCTAGGCTTTAAATTTTAAGGATTTGTAACAAAATATGTTCCTTATATGTAGTATGTGATGAAAGAACTGTGAACATTAACTCCTCAAAGGGCATTTTGGTCTCTACCAGACATAATCGCATTATGATTCCAGTCATGTTTTAATGAGTTGTCTACGAGTTTATGTTTGAGAAAGTCTATGTGGCTTCCTTCCATCCCCACTCCAGGTAAAACGTATCCCTGCAGTGAGGAACCCAGTCTCTGTTTCACTCACAGTTCCACTTTCTTCTGAATGCTCCACCTCTCTCCTCCATTCTCTCTTCCTTCTATCTTCTGTCTCCTCTATTCTTTTTCGCTCATCTAATCCTTGATATGAAGTAATTGCCAGAATGGAGAGGAGGACTTCAAACAGGGACTTGAATCCAAACACAAAAAAAACACACCCACATGTCTTGTTGTGTTTATATTGAGTACATATCCCTTTCTGACTCTTCACCAAATCTTCAAAGCCAGTAGCTTTTTCTTCTCCCTATCCACAGAGTTAGACAAATAAATGGAAGAAATAAGGAGTATTTAGATTAGGTTGTTTAGATCACCCACAAGTGAAAATTCTCTTAGGCCATTGGAACCATAACACAGTTGTGTGGGACTCACTTAAAGTCTACATGCAGACTTTCCAAGCTCTGTGAACAATAGGCTTCAGTTCAGCCTTGAGAAAAACCTTTTGAAAGGACTGCGTTTGACCCTCAGTGGCTTATATATTGTTCGTTCTTCATCACCACTCAGTCCTCTCATTCTATGAAAATCAAGCCATTTTGTTTGAAGCAAGGCAATCTAGTAGATCAGATCCCTTAAAACACTAAAACATATGATTACCTTCTTTCTTGTTTTACATTATCTAAATCTTGCTAAACTGAACTATAACATAAAGAAAATAAAAACATGCACACTGAGAAATCTGCCGGAAACATTCACAAGTCAAAATAATTTGTTTTGCCTGCCCTGCTTGACTAAGGACAAATAGCAAGTTCATTCTTATTTTTTTTGACTGGTTGATGTGATAATAAACAGCACACGTTCCAATCTGTCAAGAGAGAGCCCCTTATGAGGTCTTACACCTCTGCCAATTGTCTGTGCCCATTTTAGAGCAATGTTCATTCACGAGTTACTTTCTTTCTGATTGCATATTCTTCCCTTTCCTCTACCATTTCATCCACCTTATCTTATTTCCACACAACTTTCTCTACCTGCATTTTTATGGCCTCATTACCTCTGTGAACTTACCTGACCTTCTAGCGGGCAAAGCAAACACGCTGCAACATCACTTCATCATGCTGTCACTCACTGGTCATGCCACAGTAACTGGGGTTACAGTGCCATCAGCACATCAGAGAAAAGATTGGGAAAGGTGATGGATGTGAGGGATGACGGTAAAAGTAAAGAACAGGACTGACAGGGCGACAAAGCATTCAAATGATGAGATCTAACAAAGGCAAAATGACACAAAATAAAAAAAGAGAAAAGCAGGGGCCAAACAAAAACAACACAGGAGGCTAAAGGTCTGTCCAAACAGAATAGTTGTTCTGAAGTTGGCCTGAACAGCTCTGAGCAGATACAACAATGTTAGTGGCAAGGTGAACGCTGCAGTTGGAATAGTGGTGAGACTGTGTGTTAATGTTATTTTAATTTGTGGAGCCATAAAGAGGGTGGAGGGGAGCAGGTGGGCTGCTAGCATTGCCTCTGTCATTGCTAATGAGCTGATCAGATTTACAACATCCACACATTTAGGAAGCCAGCCACAAAAACATTATGTAAAAAGAGCAATGGCTGTCACCAGCAGATGGACCGTAATACACTGCAGTGTTGGATGATGATAGAGTGAACAACTTACTGCATGTTGAGTTTTTTATATATATATATATCTTTACAATAACAGGTAGCCTACTCTGCTACAGAGCGGGATTTCCTCTCCAGCTATGTAACCCCATTCAAAATTTAGCTGGGACTGGCTCTTCTTATCAGTGCAATTGTAATGATATCAAATGCAGTAGTGTCATCTACTGTTTAAAAAGTTGCCTCTAATCACAAATATCTCTCTTTTATTTGTTGTTTTTGTATGGTTATACATGTGTGTATTCTTGTTGTTCAGTGTTCACTGGGTCCAAAAGCTCTCACCAGACTATACTTATAGGATCTATCAGTTTGTATGGGGCCCAAGTGGTGTTCGGTTCATGTTTAGGAGCACTTTTGAGTGAAAACTTGGTTTTGCAACAATGGTTAGAATTGGACTATTGCTAGATTTAAATTAAAGAGTAGTTGACGCTTAGTTGTGGTGGTAATGGTTGTGGTTAAGAGCTGGGCAATCAATCAATGAGTTGGCACAAGGAGAAAAATGAGTGTATAACTGTATAGTCATTTCTGTCCCAAATGCCCTGCTCTTTACCTTTTTTACGCACAGAATTTGATTCACCTCAAAGTATTGATTTATAGTTTACTCATGCATACTGTACTTATCATACAATAACCTAAAAGAAGTATAACTTTGCGAAGTTGAGCTTTTTTGGTCGATACATGTTTACCTTATGAAAATTAAACTTTTTCTTTCATCCACTTGTCAATACTCTCGATCATTGCTTCTTACAGCATTATGCAGCACAGAGGAATCCAGCTGTTTATAACACAATAATGATGCACACACGATTGTATAGACAAGTTCTGACCAGAACTGTTATGCAGCACAGATTTAATCTATTGGCAAGCACACAGACACTCAAAAGCCTCCAAATGATAGATACTCAAACTTTATCTGTTTACTGTCTCTCAGGTATGTGAGGCAGATGAGAAAATCCTTTCTCAGCCTCTATTTTCTATCAGCTATATCTCAATGTCCCTCTCTAACCTACAGTAAGCTCTGATGAACTATGGCTGATGCTATAGAGCAGAGTTACTCTTGGATGAAAGTCAGATATCTGAAGTAAGAAAAGCTCTTGATTCAAGTCCTATCTGAACAAATTTCTGCATTTGGCTTATTGGGAACCAGTGGTTCATTGGAAAACATAATAGCAGAATCCACAATAATAGTTAGTCAATTCTTGTTTCATTATATCCAATCTGTACAATGTCTCCAGTGGTTAATTTTGTGATGGCTAAGACACTCACTTCCCATGCTCAACACCACTGTGATATGAGCATTTGTGTGGAAGAAAAAAAATTCACCACAGCATTAAGTCAGCTTCCAAATACTGGCTTCTACTTCCTCCAAACAATTTTGAGTTGAATATTATGACAGCTTTTCATACACTCAAAACACAAAAACACACACAAACTCGTATTTCATACAATATTGGCAGAGGGTGTTTGAGAGCCTCTATTATGCCTGTATATGAGCTGTTTAGTGCTTGATGAGGGCTCTGGCTGCAAAACAGAGGCACCTGCTGTTTGATGTGCCCTCTGTTGCTGTCAGGTAGAACAGATGAATCTGTTATATCCCTTTCTTCTTTGCTTTTGCTCACATCTGAGAGCTAAAATGCTATCCTGTTCTTTTATCACCTTCTGCCCCATATCTTACAGCCTACTGCTTCTGAAAGTAATTTGTTTATTAGGTTGCAAAAAAAATATTTAAAGTAGCACAGATCGTGTATGGATTGCTAATGTCTTTGCACATGCAAAGCTGCTTTACATCATGCATTCGTATGCATTTTCTTTTTAATTAGCCATAAAATATTTGTGGCACAATTACCCTGCACATATATTGTTCACAAACTAACAAACAGACACTCTGCCTCTTACAGCAGAAGGTGGATTTGACCCATAATTATTTCAGTATCTTCTCTCCTGGTCTTACCTTCTGTGTAATAGAATCCAGTGGTTACTGAGCTGAGCAGTGGCTGGTTGACAGGCGCAGGCCTCAAAGAGAATTCTGCCTGACACTAAGACCCGAGCCCCATAGGGAGGGATGGAGGGATTTAGGGAGAAAAAGAGAAAAAAATGGATAAAGTGAGAAGGTTAAATGGAAAGCAGTCAATATTTTACTTGCCTCAGGTATCATTTCAAGTTTCTTCTACTTAGATTTGAAGTTGAAAGCTTAACTGTACGTTTTTAGACAAGCATCTTTAATAAAGTGTTTTATAACGTCATATTCGCCATGTTTAATGCTCATGTATTCACATCTTTTCTTTCATATTATGTTTCATGCTGTAACATCTATTTAGTTATATTTCTTACTCTTGGTATTTCAATTTAATATGATTTGTGAGATTTTTCTCCATCTGCTACATCGTTATATCTGACAGCAGTGATTAGAGGATTCCACATGATCATCCTGCACAAACTAATCTAACTACTGCACCTACTCTTCCAATTTTTAAGCAATATACATGCAGTACATATGGCCAATTTATGAAAACCCAGAATTTTTAACCAGCTGTGTGTTCATATATTTCATGCAGAAAAAAGGCCCTCGGTTTCAGTAAAGCTTTTTCTCTAAAGCTATGAGGTTTATTTTGAGTCAATCAGTGGAAAGCACATTCATAAAGTAAAGACTTAAAGGAGTCATTCTCTCCAATGAATGATGATTCCTTATGGATTTAGGTAAGCCTTTCAGGGCAAATAGCTGCTTAAGTGAGTTGTCAAAGAGATCGTTTGGCCTGCACGACAATTTTTTTGTGCATCCTTTCCACTCCAGAGGTTAATGCGACAAATACTGCCAACGCATCATACACATGCTGCCACTCGTGAAGGTAAATCACCTCCTATTCCTCTCTTTATCTTTCTGTCATTTACTTTATCCTCCTGAGCATGAAGAGCACCTTGATTTCCGTTCTATTCAAAGATCGGTGCAGATTTTGTTGTCAAAAAAGGGAGGGCTCGTGTTTGTGAGTGACCATCACATAGGACATTTTGGAGACAGGCGCAGAGAGAAGTAGAGTGAGAAGGAAAAGAGTAAGGGATGTGAAAGCACAGACGAAGAGACTGAGTTAGGGGCAAGATTGAAGGGGGAGAGAGGAATGCTTGAGCTCCCAAAAGCCATTAAAGTTTGATTCACCCACTCCTCACTCTTTGAATAAATCAACCTGGCGTTCCCTTTCTTTCAAGTGAGCAGTCCTTCCCCTGCCTTCACACTACCACCCTGCCTTTGGCTTTCTCTCTCTCTCTCTCTCTCTCTAGCTCGCTCACTCTCTCTCTCTCTCTCTCTCTCTAGCTCGCTCACTCTCTAATACTATCTCAGCACAATTGTGAATTCTGACAAGGTTTTGCCGACATAAAAGACAGTTATGCTTCCTGTCAGTCCCTTCATATTTTGAAGTTCCATGTGTTTATGGTTATAAGTATATAGACAGCAAAAGTAAAGGCAGAGTGCTGCTTCTTATTTTTGTTTTGTTTTTATTTTTACATGTGATTGCATAGTTTTACGAATAATCTCGTGTAGAAGAGGTAAGAAAAAAATGTATGAAAATTTTTGTTCAGCTGCCATCTCATGCCATAAACCTCACCAGAGCTCCATTTGGCATTATGCAAATCACTCTTTCACTAGTCAATCTCGCAATATACCCCCTCTTCCTCCTCCTCCTCCTCATCCACCACCACCACCAAAACTTCACTGCTTCTGTAACCATGACTGCAGATTCCTAAATAGTGATTTTTTAGCCTGTCCAATTTGCTCATATCTTTGGCTGTCACTTTCACATTTGACATGGTGGGGAGAGCATTTTGAAACAAAATTGGTGCACTATAAAGATTTTGGGATGAAAGGTAAACTGAAAGGATAGTTTAGCTATCTACGCTTTGACTTTTTTTCTTATTTTTGTGCAGTCAAGTATGATATAAAGAAACCATTACTTAAATTTTTCAGTGTACTGCTGAAGTTGTATCCCAATTCAGGATCTGCGCTCTTAAGAGTGTCCAGACAACATAGACTACGGAGTTTCTACATGTGCATGTTAGGCTAATTGTAAGGGTGTAAGGTGGATTTGAAGGAGCCCTTCAGTTGGGACAGTACTTGGTGTACCACTTTGACATATGTTGCAAATGTAGCAGATGTTTCAGAGCTGTAACACATGTGAACATAAATACATTTTACAAGAAATGTCTGCAGATTCCACTGGGACCCCTTGTAAAATATCTGTATCAGTAGATGGGGCTGTAAATGCATTTGAGTATTTGCATTTGCTGCAGTGCATGTGAGTACATGTGTTCTCTGCTGAGCATGTGCATGCGTGTTCCACCATTGCAACTAGTCCATTGCATTTCCAGCCAGGAAAATGCATCTAAAGCAGATGGTTTCCCACTGTGATTTGCTTGAGTAGGCAGCAACTGTGTGAAAAGATGGATCAGTCTTTCCTTCTGAAAATCTCCAGTATTTACATGTAGTCAGTCAGCTCTTATTAAGCACATTTTAATGTAAAGCAACTGCACTGCTCTACTAGAAAATTGGGTTAAAGATAATTTCTACCATTGCAATTTTTGTGTATATTTATTTTAATTATATTATGTAAATTTGATCATGGATGGACCTAGCATATCTTGTTGCTGAGCAGATACGTATGAGCCACAATTTTTGTGGAAATTGTATGCCATCCAACAAGTTTGAAACAAACTCTTTCAGAGCAGCAGTGGCAGGTTGCAAACCATGCATGTAGCAGTACAGTTAGGAATTATATGATGCAGTGTAAAAATATATCCTGATGCTAGCAGCTAATAGGTACTTCACACAGATCCACATTTAATGGAAGTAATATTCCTTTGTCATATAAAGGTCTACTTCACCTTAAATATATGTAAATCTGATAGCTTCCGTCATTATTGAGGTTCCTCCTCATCCTACTGAACCCTTCTTGATCTCTCCATCTCATCCTTAGCTCACTGTTCTGGGGTGTCCCCAACACACAGGCTTTGATGTATAATTGAGCTGTGCATTCGACTTCACCTATCCCCCTTTCTTTAGGTCTTTCCTCTCTGCCCTGCCAGGAGCATGCTTATAGGTAGCGTAACAGGGGAGAGCCTGAAAAAGCACATTTGGAAGGGATTATAAAGACTCCTTTAAAGAAAGACAGAGGCCAATAGATTGTAAAAAAGCCTTTTCAGAAGACAAGTATGAGATTGAAATTTCTACTAATACAGGATTTTAGTTTTTCTTTTTATAGCTGTCCATCATCATGTGATTTAAATGGCAACTAAAATATTGTAATATTCTGCTACATTTTGCTCTAATAAATATTAAGTGGCATATTTTTTCCTTGCTCATTCTTATCATCTTTGTGCATGCAGTAATTTCATTGCATGCTTGTCTTCGATTCTATTATTCTGCAGAGCATTATAAAAATTATTGCAAACAGATTCCAATGTTCCAGCCTAGTAGTTTCTCTGCAGTGTCTTACTTTTTGTAAGTCCACCTACTTTGGAAAAACAACTCCTTCCTATTCTTCTGGCTGGGACTCAGATCATTAAAGTATAGACTGTGTTGTTTCTTGCATGAGGCAACTGTGTCATCAGTGGTGATACTGGCAGCTTAACTTGAGTATAGTGGTTTTCTGCGACTAAGGAGATTTTCTTGCATTAATGTTTGTATTGTGTTTGCTGTATTATTACAAAATCAATCATCCTATTATCCTTTGCAGGGAACATTTTTGTAAATACATTGGATGCAGATATGATGAACAAATATGGATCAATGTAATGTCAATAATTTTATGTTGAGATGTTTTTCAGTAGCAAGCATAGACTTCATATAAAGGATGGACAGAGCCTCCCAGTAAGTTTCTGAAGAGCAAAATTAAAGCTCATTGGGCAGTTCCTCCGGTTGCAATATTGTCAACTTCAGAAAATACAAAAATGGTCAAAGATATGGAGCTCAGAAGAGGGCTATGAATGTGGGGATGGAAGATACATGTCAGTTAAACTCTGATCTGCCGGTAGCTAAGGGCTAACTCTGATCTAACTGGAGCTAACTGGCTAACGCAGGTAGGTCGGCTAAAGCTAAGACGCATTGTTAGCTGGAGCAAAGTTAGTGGTAGCAAGGCAAGATGAAAATATGAAGCCAGGCAGGTTTTTTTTCTAAAAACTTGTACATTAAATGTAAATAAATAAATCAAATTAGATGTTAAATTGAAAATAAAAAGGTGCCCTTACTTTGTAAGATGGTAGAAGCTGGCATTATGTAGTAGAGCGGGTCAATTCCTAACCAGCAAGTTAGCGGTTCAAATCCCGGCTCTGGCGTCCACATGTCGAAGTGTCCTTGAGCAAGACACTGAACCCCCAGTTGCTCCCGATGCTGCGTCACCAGAGTGTGAATATGTGTTTGTGTGAGTTTATGGGTGAATGTGTCGAATAGTGTTAAAGCGCTTTGAGCGCACTAATGTGTAGAAAAGCGCTATACAAGTACAAGAACATTTACCATCCTTTAAAGAAACAATGACATTTCTTGTTTCAGTGTACAATGTCTTTTACATATATGTTACAGGATTTGACAAACGTTCCAGTCATTGCAATGGCTCAGTGTTGTGTTTTTGTTTGTGTATGTGTGTGAGTGGCTGTATGTGAAAAGACACTCGAGACGATTAGACACATGGTAGTGCTACACCATCTGCCCTCATGATACCCCATGCCCAAGGCTACTGACTGAAGGCCATGCTGTATGTGCAGAGTACTTATAGGACCTACCTGCAGACAGGAGATTCAGAAGTACAGTGTTCACAGTAAAGCAGATCAAAGGCGATAGAAGAGAAAGGGAGAGAGGGAAATAGAGTACAGTATCTATTGAATGGTAAAGAGCACATTGAATCCCACATGATGTTGTTGAGATGAAATAGCTCTACTTTTACCTCGCAGTTCATTTGATAATGTTATGTTTAAAGTGTATATTTTACTCTTTGTTAGCACAATGAAAGTAAACAGTCAAACCAAGATATTTCTGAAGTGGCATGAAGAAAAACAGATAACTGGGGTTAAATCCAACTAATATGATAGATGCACAGTCATTTATAACTACTGATTAACTATTTGACTATAATTCATAGACTATGTTCTGTTTATGTTCTGAGACAAAAGTGACCGTATATTGGTCATTATGGGCTGAACAGAATTACTTTACACTTACATGCCCAGTAATTTTCAAGTCATTCTCTGCTAGAGATACTTCATCATAATAACATGCTCTGACGCAGTGAGCGGATAGAGTGCACAGGAGGAAACATTGATAAAAAAGTAACCATATTTTGTTTACAACACGTGTTGTAAAGATCCAAACCTTTATGTCTTTATGATTATTTTTATGTTGATATCAATACCTCAACTATTTGGATGTGTCTCGAATCTCAACAAGAATTTGTAAAGATACACAGTTCAGCGGGGTAGAATATGAGGCAACATCCCTTGTCAGTATGCACACTGCAAATGATCAGGATCGTTTATCTACAATTCACACAAACTACTTGAAGTTTTAAAGACATTATTAGAAAAGTTATAGCTTGGAGAAGTCGAGCTAATCTTGCAGATATTTGCATTCTCGCATGAAGCTACTGTATCATTACTATAAAAATGATCAACATGTGTCAACACATTGACTTACTTTAATTTAATTTAGTTTATTTTAAAGTTTCAGTTTTCTGCATTTTATATTTAAAGTAAAAATGTTTCTTTTATGTTCAAATTCATCTTTTCACTTGCAGCATCCAACATTGGTCCATGACATAAACTACCAGAAAAGTCTGTCTCTTTAAATCCTGCACCCTTAATCAAAAATCCAAATCCAATTCAGGATACACACCAACTTATGAAAGGTTGTGTGAGGTGTAACGATTTATTGGTAAACCTGCAGTCAGTTGTATGACTGTCTGCAGTGCTCCAGGTACCAAACTTATTTTTTTTCTCCAGCAGAGGCACAGGAGTTTGAAGTCTGAAGCACTCAGTGTTCCACAAAAAAAAGTTTCTTTTAATAATTTGGTTTGAGTGTTGAAGTGAGTTTTTCTGTTGCAGTCCATCACAGACATTACTCAGAATAATTTTACCAACTCTTACCTGCTTGCTGCCATGTTTAATTCAATTCAATTCAATTCAAATTTATTTATATAGCTCATTTTAAAACAAAACTCAGTAAACCAAAGTGGTTCACAATAGCAACTGCTGCAGTGTGTGTGTGTGTGTGTGTGTGGGAAGTAAATGTGGGATAGAGGGCAACACTTAAAGTATGATAGTCCTGCTGCAAAGTGGTAGGAGTGGAAATTAGAAAAGTAAAGCTTTTCCTTAAAATGTTCTAACAACACATTTGAAATGATAAAATGAAACATACTTTTTACTTATCTGTTGTGTCAGTATGCAGGATGAAGTTTTCATCACTGTTAAAAGTATTTGATGTAAATAATATCATAAGCATATTTTACACAAAACAATATCTAAATGTATGTAACTACATGAAATAAGATATGTCTGAAAACTGTAGACCAGGGGTGTCAAGATCCAGTCCTCAAGGGCCAGAATCCAGCAAGTTTTACTGTTCACCTGCACTAACACACCTGATGCAAAATCAAATAGATCCAACAGCTTCTTGTCAACCTATTAAGTAATTATTGTCAGCTGTGTCGGAGCATGGAGACAACAAAAACCTGCTGGATACCGGCCCTCGAGGACCTGAGTTTGACACCCCTGCTGTAGACTATATGTAAGAAGAAAAATGGTCCATCAAATTGTGTTTTATTACACTTCAGAATGATATTGAATTTTACAACACAAAATGTGTGTGTGTGGAGAGAAATCATTCTTTACTGATCTGTTAGATCATATTTACCTTTTACCTTCAATACAAAGAGAGAGGCAAAGTTGGATTCATTACAAAGCGTGTGGTATGCCAGTTTATCCAAAAGTACAAAACTGTCCCAGTCCTCAGTTAGAAATTCTGTAACTGCAACATTTTCTTGACCCGTCTTCATACTAGCAGCTTTCGGAACATAATAACAAAGTCTGTTAGCGGTAACGTGCGTAAGTTCTAACATAAAATCTTTAACTCTTAACCTTTACTGTTACTTGTGCAAGAAAAGTAGAAAATAAGGGACAGCGAGTTAGAGCAAAGGAAAGAAGTTAAAGTGAAAATGTGGACTCAGTCTAATCCTCAGTTTGAGGAAGTTGCAAATTTATGGGCCTTTCTGGGATCCAGCCTTCCTGGCACCAGTAATGGCACTAAGTGGTAGAAAATGAATCAAATTACATTTTGTTATTAATTTGTTTATTTATTTGGTTTTATTTTTGTGTTGTTTCCTCAAATTTTATTATATGAATTTTGTTTTTCTTTAACTGTAAATAAAGACAAAGACATGTTAAGTTAAGTTTTAACTTAGTTAAATCAATTATTTACAATGTGTGGTAGGTTAGTATATTCCAGAACTTTCATAAAACACAAAGATTAGTAATCTACATAGATTATTGGCAGCTTCCTGTAGTCAAGCTTCAAGACACAAAAAAGCTATGTTTGAGCAACTATCTTTTTACTGTACTTTTGCTTTTTCTGTCTTCCTTTTTTTCAAGACATCGGGCATTTAATCTAAATCTCCTCTTCCAACGTCTCATAATCTGTTTTATATATGTTTGTTTTAAGTAAATGTTGAAATAGAGTTTCCTTCAATCACTGGGAATTAATGTTAAATTGGATTCAATCACTCACAGGTAAGTGGCAGCTAACACAATTCAGCTGACACAAAAGCCTGTAATTCTGCCCCTTAGCATAAGTTTACAGGGATTTGCAATGCTTTCCAGATGTGTACCTTTACAGATGATTGCGCTTGTTGTCTGTAAAACATGAAAGAATATGGAGTGACAAGAGTAGATACCTGGCTAACTGAAACATGACCAGCGAGAATGTATTAATTGTAAATGAAGCTGTCAAGTGTGTTCCCTGCACTTGGTTGTATACTTATATGAACACACTGAAACAAAAATACAGGCTGCCTGCAAACATCTATAAACTGAAAAAGCTTCCTTCAATTATCCCAAGATTCTCCTTCATCTTTAAAAGAAAGTATGGACTGATTAAAGTCAGAGTTTTGTGGGGGACCATGAAAAATGTGACAAAATAAATAAATAAAGCCAGTATCTCGGCCCCCTAGGCAACAGCCGTTTATATGATAATCAGCGCTATTCTAATTTGCATTTCATTCTTTTTTTAAAAATGACTTGGGAAAAAAAAATAGTCAAGAAATGGAAGCAAAGAGGACCAAAATCATCTGTTTAGAGTGAAAGCAAATAGGTTTATCATTTACATTTCACTGCCAGCCATCAACTATCACTGAATTATAGTACATAAAATTTGACTTTCAAATATATTTATGAAATATAAATCCCTGTTTGCCTTCTTAACAGGTTTCATGATGTCAATTTCTGGACATGGGGAAATGTATTGTGAATGGGAAGAGTTGCCTCTGGCTCTACTCTTGCTCTGTTGGCAGCTTCTGACTGAAAAAAAACATTAATCAGTCTCTCTTTCTGAAACAAATTTGATATATAATAACCAAATATGTTTTATTATATAACAAAATTATGTTACTTGGGGTGGTCGCAAGTGGCACTATTGAGCTGATGACATACTTCTTGCATCCTGTCTCTTTGCGTACCACTCTCCAGTCTAACTCACTTTCTCTCTTTCTTTTCAATTCACGAGGGTGCAGGGGACCAGTATCATATAGTGAACAACAGGGTTTTAAGTAAAATGTTTGCTATAAAGTGATGCAAAATGTCTTAGAAATATGCAGCAAAATGCGACTCAGGGTTAGGGGTTAAGTAAATCCTACTTTACTTTGATTATGAAAAAAATAAACTACATAAGGTGATTCATGGTGTACACATTTCAGTTCATGGCTTTGCTAGAAAAACTAGTTTTTTTTGGCTTTGTCAGACTTAGCTTACCTTTATCAGGCTTAACTTAAGCATGAAGAACGTTTAATGGGCTAATGAAGGAAGATCTTTATTCAAGAAAAGAAATCTTTTCTTTTGGAAAGAACTTTTAAAGCAACTAATTACATTTTGGCAGGTTATAAAGTTACACAGGCATTGTTTTCACCACTAAACTTTTATCACTTTGCATTTCAGCATACATGTAATTGTTCCCACAGAACTTCTTTATATTAATAGGAACAACATTTATAAACAGTACTAAACTTTTGCTTTTTAAACATGATAAACACATGTGCACCTTTGAAATAAAAAGAAACAACCTACATTTACAATTTTGGTTCTATGACTTCTGTGATGGACTGGCGACCTGTCCAGGGTGTACCCCGCCTCTCGCCCGTTGTGAGCTGGGATTGGTTTCAGCCCCCCCACGACCCCGTTCAGGGAAAAAGTGGTAGAAAATGGATGGATGGATGGGTTCTATGACTTGATATCCATTCTGGAATGTGCCGCTAGGTGGCAGCAAACAGTAGCAGCTCTGTGTTAACTCTCGCGATGTTTCGTGATTTTTGTAATATATATGTCTTTTTTTAAGACATCAGCTTCAGTTTGGGTCGTTCAAGAAGACCTTTTGCGCTGGCGGAAGTTGTACTACACGGGAGTCTCTGCATATCTTTTTTCTGTTATTTCAAGACTTGTTATTAGGGTCTCCATGGCAACGAGACTTGTTTACTACCGGGATTTACTGATAATGCTCTCCAAATTCAAGATTATCAGTGAAATAACAGTGAAAAAGATGAAGATGCAGGGCTGGAGTGAAGCAGAGAGAAAAACTATGGAGATTTAAACCGTTTCTTCCAACTGTTGTGACGCTAACGTGAGATCGCTTGATGAGCTCCAGGTGCTAACCGGGTCTCAGAAAGAATACAGAGTGCAGTTTTATGTGCTTCACCAAGACATGGCTGCATGAACACATCCCAGACTGTAATGCGTCTGTACACGGCT
>JBAMHV010000017.1:6786480-6801138 GCA_037177535.1 Pseudomugil gertrudae | reverse complement strand
GGTCCTCATGGAGAGGACATCAACAGCTTGACTGAGTGTGTGACAGATTATATGGACTCCTGTGTGGACGGCACCATTCCGGCAAGAACAGTGAAGACCCTTCATTAACTATTTTTTGTATTTAAAAAGCTACTACAATTGGAATTTCCCTCTAGGATCAATAAAGTATTTTTCATTTTATTCATTTCATATGGATAACACCTCATAGCAGACTAAAAGAGGGTACAGAACTTGCTAATATGGCCCGTCCTTGTACCCCTCCCCGGGGATGAACCCACCTGTCTCTCCTTGCTGTGTGGATCCCTGCGGCATGCTGGCGCTGATTAGCTTCACATTTAAACAAACAGCTCCAGCTCTTTAGAAGCAGTCAGCCATGAGCTCTGACAGGAAGGCTGAGGTCAGGCCGTTTGGGGAAGAAGACAGATTTCATGATAAAGACTATTTATTTTCCTTATTGATTGCAGTCCCTTCTTTATGAAGACCCTCCATTGGCTCTGTATTTTAATACCTATAGAAATACCCTGATTGTAAACTTGTATAATTCTAATTGTCACAAATCAGTATGGTTAACCTTGTTAACCTTTTTAACTTACACAGCAAAGACTGAGTGTTTGTGTTGTTTTAGCAAAAAAAGAAAAACCTGCTCGTATAGCTAAAGTTGAAAGAATGAGTACACAGCACTCACACACATGCTCTGCCTTTTTTTTTCACTGCACACATACCCATTCAAAGGCTGTCCTTGCCTCGCTCATCTTGCTGTCTGTTGGTGTGGAATCATTTTGTTCGGATGAGTGCTTCCCAAGAAATTTGCTCCGCCATGCCAGAGAGTGGAAACAAGTGAAAGAGCAAGATGGAAAGAAAGGAAGTTATAATGGGAGACATTTTTTGCCATCACTTTCTTTACAGTACACAAAGACTGGGTCCATATTACTATACGTGAAGCATTATGTCTTCCTGACCAATTTAACAGAAATCTATTGGGTACAGGAGGTCAAATGACTTCCCAAGAAGAGGCTAACTGTCACAGTTCAGGAGAAAGAGGAGCCAAGCGCATCAGGCAGGTTTGAAAAAGCCAAAATGAACTTGAATTATTTCTGCAACAATAGATTAGAGGAAAATGAAATAAAACAAGTTACAAGTTTGACAAACATTTAGGAGAAACATGAGAATAAATTAAATAAGAAAAGAAAACACTACTGACATCCCTCATTTCTCTTGGTTAAGCATAAATAGATAAACACACACATTTCTAACATCTTTCTACATCATCTTTTGTCTCACTTTACAGTTGTTCTAACCTTTAGAACATAAATAACTCATGAAAAGTAGATCATGGGTCATTTAGTTTTAAATACAGTTTCTAACTGGCCAGGAAAAAATGCCTTTTAAGCCACTTTTTTTTAAAATCACCAAAAAGGAGCAATAAAGAAAGCACACACTTTGGCCATTCTGAGTTGAAGATAAATATTATTAAGCTTAGTAAACCTTCAAAATATTTATTTGTCTTTTGTCATTTGGCTTTAATGTTCTTTAATTTGAGAATATTTGACAATAAATTGATGATTAAGCTATACATTTTTTATGAGATATACATACTTAAAGTACAGAACTTGTAATCTTTTGGGAGACAACAAGCTGGCATTACTTCATTTATTTCCTCTCCATACATTTTGTTCCTTCTGTAGGTCACAGTGACAGTGTGGTCCTTGGCACCCTAAACAGGTCATCAGTCTCATCACAGGGTCAACACAGGGCCAAACAACAAACACAATCGTGTACGCTCACACTACACCCGATAGCTGCTTCAGAACGACCCATCATGCATGTTTTATGACTGTGAGAGGAGTGAAAGAAACCGTCCCTGCTATGAAAGAACATTCAAGCTCCAAACAACAAAACCTGATCAAATGTCAGAGTGTTTCTAAAATTCCTCTAAAAGAATCAGTTTTACTAGTTTTAGTGCAAAGGAGTTTTTTGCCATGTAGTTTTCACTGAAGCATGGTACAAAATCGCAGAGCTTCGATCAGTTAGTTTTACTGCAAGGCTCCTCAGTTTAATCCAGGAGCAACACACTGACATGGTAGTGTGTCTTGGGCTTTATTTGGCAGTTCTGAAAAGAAATAAAGAACTGAATCATTTGACTTCACTTTTGTAATGTTTAGAATACTTTAAAGTCAATGTACTGTATGAGCCTGCATCAGAATCGTATTCATAGAGAGCTCTTTATATGGGCCAAAACACCAATTCCAGGCTTCCTGTGTCTATCTGGAACATCATGCATTTTTAAAGCTAGCTAAACAACTCTGCAGCTTTTCAACAGGTCATAAATCATTTTGGTATATATTCCCTCTATTAACTATAGAAACCAAGCAAATGAAGGACTTTTAGTCTTGTTTCAATATCAGTGAATTATTGATAAGCTCATTTCAGATGTGAAATATGGCTTTATGTGTCACTTCTAAGATTAATTTCGGTCTTGCAAATTTATAGCTTCAGCATCTCTGCCAAAGCTGCACACTGCAAAGGTATTACCATCGTCCCAGCCTCGCTTGTTCATCGGTTCATGTTGAATCTCAGTATTTTGCCATATAAATGATTTCTATTTGTGCTTCAGAACTTTTCATTTTTGGTATTAAAGTTTGGTCAACATTCCTCTGGTTTAATGATAACATGAGGTGTTAATAGTAGTTTCCCCTCAAATAAATAATCAAACAGATTCAGTTATCAGATTTCGTCCAATAAATAATTATTTAAGTCCAATAAATGTGTGGCTTTTTGTTCTCAATCAGTTAAAAATAACCTCTTTCACAGTCAATCTTTGGTTTCAAGCAGTTCTTCCTCTGTGTAAGAAGAATATTTTGCACATAAGCTAAACATGTGTTTATGGTATTTACTAGTGATACACTCTTGATTGTATTAAAAATCTTTTAATTCAAAATAGTTTTCCCCTTTGCTTACCTTACTTGCTCGTTATTTTCCTTAATTTTTCTTCTCATTTGCAATATTTTTCCTTACAGAAATCAGAATAATGTGGCAGCAGAACAAGGGGTCACATGTGGGAGGCAATGATGGAGGGACAGCGGCAGAGAGAGGCGGGAAATGAAAGGGTGAACAGAGCTGGTGTAATCACATGCCTGCTGGGTTGGAAGCGGAGAGCAGACAGCTGGGGAGGAACCGGGAACCTTGCAAGCAGTGTAGGACTAATCGTGGCTCTATTGTATGAAACAGTTGGGCCTCTGAAGCTACACACAGCAGGATGGCAAAGCCCTAACACTGCCCCTTCAAATCACCATCTCTTTAACATTTATGACAAAATAAGTGCAAAAGATTGTTCTCAAAACTCTTGAGGTTTTCCATGAGCTTTACCAGGTTGAATATAAGGTTAGCTTAAATTTAATGCATGCTAAATTTTTGAGGTTGGTTCCTCAGAAAGTCAGCAGGGTGCAGCTGGATTTTTGGCCGTTATAAGCTATAAGACTGAAAGATTCCAGTTTGATGAGTAAGGCAATCAGTTGGTTGGTTGTGCAATAATTAACTTTTTTTGTTAGTGTTGTAATTGTTATATGAGGCTGGTCTTTTAAATAACACTTATTTGTAAAGGTTTCCTGTTTGTTGTTTCTTTTTAATGCTCGGGTCAGTTTACAGTGGAAAGGTTTTGTTCATGCAGAGTCAAATTAAATGTTTAAACTATTTGAGACGCATTTCATTCAAATTTCAGTAATTATGCAGATTGTATTTGCACTCCCTCTAAGGTTTGTTATATAAAATAAGAGCACATCTATTCAAGACATTCAAATTCACTTTGGTTTCATGCTAGCATATATGTAAGACTACACCAGTATAAAATGAATCTCCATTAAATTGAATCCTTTTGCAAACTAAAACTGTGTATTTATTGGTAAATAAAATCAAATTGTTAGGTACAAAATCAATATTACATTACTGTATTTTGCAGAGCAGTTATCTTTGCCATCAGTGATGATCTATAGACCATTTGGTTACAAATCTCAAGTTGAATACATAACAGTCTCTGAGCACAAAATCAATTCAGTGTCTGTGTTGTTATAAATGTAGCAGGAGAAGCTAAACCTGACCATATTAAGGACAGTACTTAAGCATGGAGAGGCATGCTCACATATAATCGAAGATGTTTATGTTTGCAGAGATGCTGCAACTCATTTTGACTTTAGCATTCTTCTGTTTAGTACATGCCGGACATGTTCACAACCAATCAGGTGCGATGGAGCAATTTTATCCTACATTCATATAAAAAATATAAACCTTATGTTATCAGTTGTGTAGCTGATGGACACAATTGTACAGTCCCTTAGAGATGGAGAGAAGTAAAGAGCTTGGGTATTTTTATTCGTTTTTTAAGTAAACAATGATATGCTACAGATGTAAGACATTTACAGGTACTTTTAAAACACTTAGGCTTTAAAGAAAATGTATCTTTAAAAATGTATCTTGCCTCTGCTGTTTTTAATCTATCTATGCTTTTAGCAGAACCCTATTTACTTCTCCATTACAAACGTTA
Source organism: Pseudomugil gertrudae (assembly GCA_037177535.1). Lineage (NCBI taxonomy): Eukaryota > Metazoa > Chordata > Actinopteri > Atheriniformes > Pseudomugilidae > Pseudomugil > Pseudomugil gertrudae. The sequence goes on along the minus strand of JBAMHV010000017.1, from coordinate 6,796,601 downwards.
TGTTTGGGTATTTGCATAATGTTGTGAACTAATCGTACACAGATTTGGGCTTTTAGCTTGTGTAACTCAAGAGTATAATTTGCCTTCACGCTGCAGGCAAAATGAATTTGGCTTTAGTTCTAGCATTAAAAGTCACAAATAAATAAATAATACAAATTGTTATTATACAGTGTCCCATCGCTTACCATGGGTACTGCACTCTGTCTCAATGACTCCTAAAGGAAAAAGCTGAATCCATTACACTCAGCACAAGCCCTCAGTGGACTGTAGCCTGTTACCTCTTAAGGTCTCAGAGTGGTATAGAGCTAAAGTCTGTCCAACTTTGACTCTCTGGTGTCCTAGAAGTCTCGCTATTATATAGGACATGAAATCTGGTCCACAGGAGTAAGGCAATCCCCTGCTGTCAACCTATAATACAACAAAACAGACACACAATACCTTACAACAAAGAGACCATTTAAAGTGAACAGGAGCCTCCTTCTTCATCAGAAGCATTACATGGCTGTTTGTGACTGACTTTTATTTGATTATTTTTATCTACTATCTGTTCTCTTCTCAGTTTGTTATAATCTTGCAGTAAGTCAGTCATTATTCTCTTATTTATGGTATTCTTCTTCCTCTCCCTTTATACTTACAGTAGATTTAGAAAGTAATCAGACTTATTCTGTGTATGTTGAGTATTATCCATTCAATAAAAACTGAAGTGTAGATCGCCCTCTACTCGGTTGTAGCATCATCCTTGGTTGCAGTTTTAGCTTTTCAGTATTCTCCGTTGGTTCACGGGTGTCAGTCAGGACCATGTGCATCATTAAAAAGGCGGGATGTGTTCAGCTGTTTAGTTTTTGGGTCACTTAGAACATTCAAACTTTTTGTGAAGCCATTCTTGTCTTTATATTCTGTGATCTAAAGTGTTAAAATGGTGTCCATCCCTGAGAACTTTGATCACCATAGCAAATTGTAAACTGATATTTGGGTAATGATGTTAGGAGCAGATCGATATTTTTCACCGGATGTATAATGATGATATGGATTACGACCTCAGGTTCAGACGTTATGTCATTACATTAGAAAACCTTTGTGGCTGTTGGGTCTGTTGTGTGTGTGATGGCTGTTATTTGTGGGTTTGATTGATGAAATGCTGCAGGGATGAATGTCTCTGAAAAGCTGCCTACATCTCTACAGAGAATCTGAAATTCACAGTCACACTGACCGCTGGGATTGTGGTCATTTGTGTGACCAATGCCCTTCTTGCCCATTTCCAAAGTTGGCTGAGGGACCAACTCAGAAAAGTTGTTGAATGTCCAGACTTTTTTCCTTTTTGAGATCGTGCCCATGATGCTCCTGGGAAGTTTCATGGATTTAGTCATTTCTTACCCTCCTCTGGATCTATGGGTCATTGCACAATTCTGAATTGTAAAGTTTGTTGAGCTACTTGACTTTAGGAGTTTTTGTGTCTTTTGTTTGTGTCTTTGCTCCTTTATTCAGCCTAGAAACGTTTACATTATATTCTGTAATTTATGTGCAACCTAAACTTTTTGAGGCAGCATTATATTTCTTTCTCCTTAATAAACTGATGCAAATTAATATACTAATACTAAGTTAATATATAAACTTCCATCATAAAAATCACATGAAGTTTTTTTATTTTAAAAATAATTTATTTGGTGAAATGCTTGTAACTATTGGATAAAAATTTCAACCTTTCAAAACTATTAATCTAAATAGTCTACCAAAACATCCCATGCTCCGCTTTAAAATGTCTGTTTTGAACCTTCTATACCTCTCTGCGGTATGTGTCCCCTCTTCGTCTTCCATTAGCGGCAGTTTTCAGAGTGAGAAGCGGGTGATTCCTGCAGTGCACTTCAGATAAGACACAGCAGGGAACCCTCTTCATCCCTCTTCAACTGTCTCACCACTTAACATTCTTTCTTGCAGAAATAGCCCCGACTTTTTCAGAAGCTACAAAGAGCTGTCAAGACATATATGCAGGAATATGAGCCATGACAAACCAACTGGCTTTTGCACTCGTGAAAGAATAGGTAGTGACACAAGCAGTGTTTCAAAACAAGCCTGCAGTAGTATCCAGCTCCTCAGTCACTGGTCTTGCCAGTCATTGCTTGGTATTGTTTACTGCTTGTCTTATTTATGTGGAGGTTATTTGGCAGCCTCAGAGGTTAAGGAAAACAGGGCAATTCATTTCCTAGTATTTTACTCCTGATCACCAAATCAATGATGGCAAAGGTATCAAGGCCCAATGGAAGGTATGAAAGCCAAGTAAGGGACTATATGTGTGATGGCCCTTTGCTCTTTAATGAGCTCCATGCTGGGCTTCTAAGAACATAAAACCTACTGTGCTGCATTTACAGACTGCTGTGAAATGCAGAGAAACTTCTCATAAAGGGCTGACAGGCCAAGGCAACTGTTAAAATAAGATGCTTTTGTGTTTTACTCTTAATGTAAAAATGCATAATTTATGCTGACTGGGCATTTTGACCTTGATTGTCTCAAGGGAAAACAAGATTTTTAAAAAATCATATAAATAATGTGAATTTTTGTTGGTCCTATTCTGATTCTGTCTGTAACAAATAGTCAGAATGTAAAAACATATTTCAAAGCTTATCCTGACCTGCCCACAGCTAAGTACCACACCGGCACACTGATCAATACCAGTGAGAGTTGGTCATTTGCACTTCTCAGCAAAGCTTTGAATTAGTTTTGCTTAACTGCTTTGAACACTGTCTCTGCAAATCAAAACAGGTGTTTATGTGTGTTTGCATATCAGAATACAAACACGTAATGCTGTGTACTGCACCTCAAGGCCTTTGACACAGGGCTGTGTTAATGAGCCATTGTATTACAGGTTGCTGTTTAGAAAGATACAAACCAGCATGCTGTAGGGGAAGCAAAGGATGTGTTGCTTTTTTTTCCTACATGCACTCCAATCTCATCCTCAAAAAACAAGCATAAACCAACACACACTGACTCACCAGTTGCTTAGCTATCAGTCTTCCTTCTTGACATCAAAGCAAAACTGATAATGTAGACATCTATGCCATAAACAAATACTGCTATATTCATGTCAGTGTGCACACATAACATAAAAATCCTAAATATAATCTAATTATTTGCCTCCAGTTGGATTTTTTCCTCCTATTTAATTTATTCCTGTGCTCTGGTGTGATGCTACACGCTGTGGTATACCTTCAGAGGTGTTTCCAGATTTCTTGTAAACAGACAACTAGACAAGCATAATTAATATATCAAAGAAATGATAATCAAAATGCAGCTAATTATGTGGGGGGCACAGTTTAGAAATTCTGTCCTTGCTCTCACTGGCAATCTATAGAATTAGCTTCTGCTTTAATGACAGTACTGCAGTTTGGGGAAAGTGACTGAGACCTTTCAGGCAACGTTGGTTTTGTCTTGTTTAGGATTTTTTGGTTTGTTTTTTTTTCCTTCAGGAAAATTATAAGCAGTCACATTTCTAATAACCCTCATGGTTGTAGAGAAAGAACAGAAAAAAGCAAGAAGAGAAATGGTGGAGAGGAAGGGTTACTCTTCCTGCTTAGAAGTTGTAGGAAGAGAGTTAGTCAACAGGTTCTCAGTCTTTTATAATGCACACATACACACACACACACACACACATCTTTACAGATACAAAAAAAAAGATACACCCAGAGCCCCACAAACTTTCTCATCTCACATATGCAGTCTTCAAACAAACACCTGCTTTTTTGCAGTGACCTAAACAATCACACACACCTGCCCTGGGCCTTAACTTATTCAAACTGTAACACAGGCTAGTATTATGTACACACACACACACACACACACACACACACACACACATGCATGCAGATACACTTCCATATTCCCCTGACAGTACCAGAGACAGGAGGTAGGGTCAGCGGCCTTCTTACTGTCATTTAAGCTTTGGATCAGGGCCCAGATCAGTTCATAACCTTCCCATGTGGTCCAGCTTTCCTCCTGCAGAAAACAAGGCAACAGTATGAAATTTGTGCACAGGTAAATGTGGGGTTGACAAAGGGAGAAGGAGAATACCAGCCTTGTTAGGTTTTTTTTCACCAGTGCTTTCCATTCTTAAGCACAACCTCTTTTTCTTCCATCTGTAGGACTTCCTATTTCCTATTAACTGATGTGTGTGTGGCTGTTTTGAGATAAAATTCCAATTAATACAAATGTTTGTAAAACGTCTAGACAAGTCAAGACAAGATGGAACTGTGTTTGTTTATAAAGGGTCCTCTTTGCTTGTTGTTATGGCAGGTACTACCAGTTATGACTTAATCAGACAGCTTTTGGAGAGGGCATTATTGCCTTTTTTCAGCTGATATGACTTCATTCCTAGCATTTTGATAGCCAAGGTAATTATGTGGACAGCAAGGATAAGTACTGTTTATTTTTATAGACAATAAGGTGCAACAAATATTTCGCAAGAAGAGCATTTCCCTATAACATGCTTCATTTTGAGGGGAAAGTGTCTTTAGAGATTCAGTAATTAGTAGAATGAAGTTGCAATTAGTGTTACTTTTGTGTAACAGTACAAATATAAAATGATATAAAATATGATCTGCAACTGTCCCCATGCAGCATGATGGGAATTCTATTTTCTGGGCAAAAAATTCACTCCAACTTCTCTCAAGCTTTTATAAAGAAATGCTGAACCTCCTTTAAAAAACTGGTAAATAAATGTTGATTATCCTACAGCACAGTTTTAGGTTTTATTGTTATAATAAAGGTGGTTAGAGTGTTCCAACATTTGTCTGACTATCCCCAGTCGTGTCCCTCTGACACAGATTCATGCTTTTTACTGCAGTTTTACAAAGTCCAGTCTTACTAGATGTGTGTGCTGGTAAATGATGGTAAAGGGCTTTTTTTTTCCTTTTTTCATGGAAACTAACCCTTACAGGCAGAAGTGTACCATTTGTTTCTATATAGCAGAGAGCAATGAACCAGGAGCAGTTGTATTCACTTGGGTTTAATCTTGCTCTCTGTTGTCTATTTGTTGTCCGGTATTGTTAATAATAAGAACAACTGTTTTTCCGCTACCATTTGTCATCTGAAGCTGAGGTGCTGATTCAACCTTCTGGCTAGAAACCAATCAATATTGTTTGAAGCAGGCATCCCAGCCATTGTTTTTATTTATCTTGCAACTTGAAGTTACTTGTAGGAGTGAGTATGCACATTTACACCTAAACTGCGGTTCCAAAGATGGCAAATTATGGCAAGATTACGGTTTTATTTGCAACACTGTAGTTTAAAAAATCCATAGACCACCTATTCGTCTAATTCTTTTATATTTTTTTACTTCATTCATTTAAAAAAACTCACCACTATTCTTCTGTTTGAATGTATCTTTCAGGACACGCCAGTGGGAAGATTAATATTCACGGTGAACGCCACAGATCCAGACCAGGGCACTGGTGGCAGTGTTCTCTTCTCTTTCCAGCCACCTTCCCCTTTTTTTGCCATTGATGGTGCCCGAGGCACTGTCACGGTCATCAGACGTCTGGACTATGAGACAACCACAGCCTACCAGCTCACCGTCAATGCCACAGTAAGTACACAGACAGTACCTTTTCTATATGCCATCCCAGTGCTCCTATACTTGGAAAATGAATGCCTGTGTTTTTCCTCTTGTTAGGATCAAGACAAAGTAAGACCCTTGTCCAGGCTTTCCAACTTGGCCATCATTATCACCGATGTCCAAGACATGGACCCAATTTTCACCAATCTGCCCTACAGTACCAACATCGAGGAGAACGTTCCCCTAGTCAGTATTAGATCCATAATCACAACACCTCAGTTCCTATAATCTTCTTGCAGCTTTAAAATGAAATCGTTTACTTTCTCAATTTCTTCTTGTCTGTTCTCATCTGCACCCCCACCTGTCCTATTGTTGATTATGAAGGAGGTGTATTAAGCAGGTGCACAGGAAATGTAGTTCAAAACAAAGGCCTAAATAGTAATCAGGGAAGGATACCTTCTCCGCCTGAGACTTACCTCCATGAACCCCACACACAATGAAACTCACAACAGGATCTCCACATATATCAGGTGATGCAGACTGTAATTACTACAGGAGATTTACAGACCTGCCTAAGGAATGTTAGGCCTCCAGCAAAGGTCACAAGGTATAAAGGATTTATGATATGTGTAAAGTCTGAATGGCATGAAATGCTAAGCAGTCCGGATCTCCCGTGACCCTTCCTTTGTCTTTATTGCAAGTAGGTTTGTAATGGATATCTAATATACTAAGTATGTTTTCTCAGGCACTATTATGCTCACTCCCTCTACTCATCCCTTTAACTCAGAAACCCAGGTGGCTAATGGTCCAGCTATCAATGTTTCCACTTGCAACAGAGGAATTGCCCACAAGGGTATAATACTGTCGCTTCTTGTTTCTGTTTCTCACTTACTCTGTCACTATTTCATTCAGTCTTTCCCTCAGTCTCTCTTCCAAACTATTCCCACAACTCACACAACCACTTGCTTATCCCTCGTCCCCAGCCTGTATGTGCCATAGTAGAAATGTCAAGTGCTACATTTGCATGCATATTAACGGGGCATGACGGAGTCGTCGCCCAGTGTCTCCCTTACTCTCTGATTCATCAACTGTCACCAGGAAGGTCACAAGAGAAAGAGAAGGAAGGGCAGTGTGGGGGTGTAAGAGTAAGGAAAGAGAATAAGATGTTAGGGTGAACTCAGTGAAGATTAAATGAGAGAGGAAGAGGAAATATGCTAAGTAAGATGACTGAATAAAAGGGAGATCGTTTCTGGAAATAGAGTCATTAATTTGGATGTTAAAGTTGACATTACTGAGCAGATTCCAGATTTCTCACAGCAGCTGAGCAGTGTTAATCCTCAGTAATACTGCCTTAGAGTGCTCCTGCCTCTAACAGTAGGGGACAGTGTGTAATCCTGTTACAATGACAACGTAACGACGTTCAAAAAGAAGTCATGGCTGATACACAAGTAAAGTCTGGAATATGTGACTGAGCCAGTTTGACCATGCAGCAGATACAGAAGTGTAACATCAGTGGAACACACTGATAAAGGCTGGTACCTCACTCACACACTACAACACCTCTAATGACCTCCTGTTGGATTCTAGCAAGCATGTGTCATTTCCATTTTACAGTGTTTAGTGAAGATAAGCCGAGGGCGTACAGTGACAGAATGACTGTTCTGAAGAACCATGACATTTACACGTAAGGGTATAAAACAGGGTCCACTGTCATCGGTCATTTCTCAAAGTTGTGAGCGTGCAGACTTACACAGACCTGCTCTGTTGCTGCCTGTGTCTGAGCCTACCTTGTTTCTCTCCAGGTATCCCAGTTTCTGACTTTCGTGTAGTCTGGAGCCAATCAACCTGTCATTCAGGGAAAATTTTGAGAAAGTAAAATATTCTTTTTTTCTTTTAGATGAAATCTGAGGTCTGGGTTTTTAACGGTTATAGCTCTGAATCTGTGCATGAACTGACATTAAGCCTCTTCTAGGACAAACACACAATTTGGCTGTCAAATCAATGAGAAAGAGAGGGGAAGAGAATGGGTAGGTGGGGGATGCTCTGTGTAGCCAGAAATGGAAGGATGGAGATGGAGAGAAGAGGGTAAGGGAGATGTGTTTTGCTGGTGTGTGTGTGTGTGTGTTGGTGTGTGCCGGAGGGGAGGGATTATATTTTTGATGGCTGATTGAACATATTCCACTTGTGTGGACAGCTTGAGAATATTGCTCGTTACTTCAGCATCATTTCTCCTCGCTAACTTTCTCTGTTTCTTATTTTTCTCTACATCCTTCATGTGAGTGTGTGTCCGTGTTTGTGTATCCCTCTCAGCTGCTGAACGGTGTGAATCAGTCTCTTTAAAAGGCTTGTAATTGATTCTTCTGTAATTGGTCAATGACAGGAGATGCTTTGGCAGAAATGGAGCATAAACACGTCTTAGACACAATTTGCAGGATCAATGGGAAGCAGCCCGCTTAGGTGTGAGTGGGAGGACCAAGGAGGGAGAGAGGGAGGAGGAGAGAAAGAAGCAGGAAGGGTCTCTCAATCTCTCATTGCTGCACAGGAGTTTTTAAGCATCACCACCGTGTCTGATTGAGGCACGAAGGCTGAGAAAGCACAGTGGATCAAAGACATTTCAAACAGCTTTCTTTCTCTTCCTTTTTTTTCCTTTTAGAGCTGTCATACTGTGATTTTGTCAAGTTGCAGACTCATTGGCACAGCAGGAAAGCTTTGAAACAATGAAAGGAGAAATAATCAGTGATGAAATTCTGGTAACACACCTAATGATCAAAATGGTTTATGACAACCATGATGGATTTTGCCTTCTGTCACAGTTTAACTTATTTTTTAAACCCTTTCCAATAAAACAGTAAAGAATGAAAAGATAACAGGGTAAACAAATTGTTTGCATCTTAACCTGATTTTAGGAACCTTAAAAACACTTAAATTATTTCTTTGTTGGCTTGTTTTGTAACTGAAAGCATGGTTATTCTTTAAACTTACAGCAGAGCTGCTGTATTATTGGGTTGAGACACTGGTTTTTATTTGAAATGTCAGATTAAAGTAGGAACCCCTGCAGAAGAAAACAAAAAGAACATGGCTATGAAGTATACATGGCACTTATACACTCTGTGTTGTGTGTGTTTCCACAGGAATATGAGGTGCGGAAAATAACAGCCATTGACCAGGATCTTGGCATACCAAGAGGAATCGGCTACACCATCATCTCAGGTCTGAGTCGCATAATCAATCTGGCATCCACAGCACAGAGAGGGAAATCGATTTCCTCTTATCATAATTCTGCAGCAATAATAGACAAGTCTCATCAAGCACAACAGTCAATAATGACTGCGAGCAGAGCAAGGCATTGGAGACTAGGCTCGGCCGTGAGCGGTTATTAATCAGCGCTTATGTTCAGTTGTGCACAAGTCAGCCTTCGTTCAGTATTATCATTCTAAAGTCAGCTTACTCCACCGAAACAGGATTATAATTTGTCAGTGACACATTTTTACCCTAACCAGAAAAGAAAAATCTCAACTTTTTCTGAGTTTACTCCTTTGTTGTATTTATTTTAAAAATAACAATATCAGAAAGCATCTTGAATGAAAAACACCAAGATAGTGTCATAGCTAATGACCACTATATTGATCTTCTTCCTAAAATCCATAAGTTGTGTTGGTAGTACTATATCTTTATGAGTTTTACTTTTAAAAAGATGGTAATACAGTTTTCATGGTGCTGATAAGAGCTGCAGCAACGATCCTGCCTGCATACCTCTCAACTCAGTCTTCTTACTTCTGCCAAGAAAATGTTTGTGCCTGCTAGTTACTTTGTCTGTCAGTCTGTCTGCCAGGATTATATCACAAGAATTCATAAACAGATTTCCATAAAACTTGGAGGAGCTCTAAGATACATTTTGCTGTTGAGCCAGATAAAGACTCATATTTTGTTGTTAATCATTTTCTTGGAATTCTGACATGAAAATAAAGAAAAAAATTGGGCATGGCTCGAAGTCATTTGGTTATTTAGCAGAATAAAAAATGTATTAATTGCAAACTTTAAATGGCTTCTATTGGAACCACTTGTAGGAGATGATTAGTAGGTAGGATTATTATGAAGTGGATTTGCAGTAGTTATTTATTGTCTATGTACTGGTCTTGTCCTGCATTGTATCTATATGCAAAAAAGCAGAGTTATGCTCTGTGAGACCAGGCAATGAAAAATGAATAACATTTGAATGCTCCATCAATTTCCTTTCTAAGATTGTTCCACCCCTTTAAAATTTAAAGGGGTCTCTACCTAGAAGAATGGGGGAAAATATTTATGATTATTAGACATTGTGAGAAAGAACTGGTAGCTTTTTCCTTTTTAAAGCTATACTAAGAGGAAGTCACAATAAGCAATATGAAAACATAGAGTGTGGAAAAAGAAGCATACATTTATTGACATACAATTTTTTTTTAAATCTTAATATTAATTCAAGTTACCTCACATTGGTTTTGCATTAAGTATTAAATAACTCCTGGGTGCTCATTTATAAAGCTTGCTTACGCACAAAAAGCAGCGTAAGTGGATTTCTACGGAAAGTTTCTGATTT
>JBAMHV010000017.1:6748038-6771264 GCA_037177535.1 Pseudomugil gertrudae | reverse complement strand
TTTGTACTTTTTTTAGCGTGCGCAACGAGTTTGCACGCGTTTTACTACACGCAAACCTTTAGTAAATCTGGCCCTTAGTCTCTTGAAATGTGTGGATATAGTCCTATTTTTTATTAAGCCCTTTGCATGTTGCTGATTGTGCTGTTATTTACCAATAGAAAGAAGCATGTGTGGCATGGCTGTGATAAGTGCTGCAGGGAGGCGTTGCTTAGAGCACAATCGAGAGGGAAGATGATGTGTCTGATTCTGTTATTCTGGCAATATCAGAGCCAGAGCAAGACAGGCTCTCCCCACCTGCCATTGGACATCTACAACAATGTGGGGGGTTTCTAGTCAAAGCCGAGTGCGGCCATGGTAATATTGGATCTCATTCAGCTGTTTTTCTACATTTCTCTTATACTCCTCCTTAGCATACCTCAGAGTCTTTTTTAAGACTTTGCACATTCCTCTGCTTGTTCCTGTCCCTACCTGGAATACCATCCTCTTCTGGATCAGGAGGGCCTAGTGATCCATTATTTATTGTAAAGATAGCAACTTACTGTCATAATCTTAATCATAGTGTCCCTACAGAAACTGATGTGGTCTCTGATGGTGTTGACACTCCTGTCCATTTCCTTATTTCCCAGCAGTACATCTCGTGTTCATCCCATGTCTCAAGTGACTATTTGTTGAAAAATCTGGTGGTTACAGGAAGTCTTTGCAGATGAGGTTTGTATGTGGGTTGGAAACAGATCATATCATGATGAGATTTGCCCAGTGAATGTACAGGTACACCTCCTTCAGAATGGCACAAAACAGATCTAGTGTCTTGGTCTCCATGTGTTGGGCAGTCCACATACTGTCCATTTGTCAGGCGGGGAAAGAAACATGATTGAAATCCCCTGTCATCATGATGAAAACATTGGTTATTGGTTTTATATTCTTGCAACTGTGTCATGCATGACGTCACATGCCACAATAGGTTTTGCTCTTGGAGGGAATGTAAACAATAGTAATGACTATGTATGGAATCTCCCGTGTCATGTATGCACAGAAACCAACTGAAAGCAGTAATATCAAGGGTCTATACTCTCTTCTTAACAATCATGTCTGAGGGTTAACACATAACTGATTAAAAAACAAGGATCCCACTTTTCCAGCTTCTGCTCCATTTCAGATCTCTGTCTGCTAGAAAGCTTTGAAGCCAGGGAAATGTCCTGCACGAGTCCAGTGTATTGTCATTCAGTCAGGACTCTGACAGTTCAAATTGCGCTCTGCGTTGGCCTCACAAATGCCTCCAGTTTCTCACATTTGTCTGACAGAGTGTTGACATTACCCATAAGAACAGAGGGCAGAAAAGTCTTGTAAGCACCGCTTCTTATTGTTCATCTTAGCCTTTATTTTCACTCTGCATCCATAGTACTGCTCCCTCAGTTTAGTTGGAATTGGATGTTTTCGACCGTGTCCTGTCCTCAACAGCTTCACCAGTTTTTCTCTAGTGTACACTGCTCTATCAGAGGCTGTGCATGTTGCTCAGAAGGAAGGAAAATATTTTTTAAAAAATACAGAAAAATGCACAAAAAAATAACAAACAGTAGTTTTTAACAAAAATAGCTTGGACTACAAGACTCCAAAAACAGTCACTTGGACTTGCTGCCACTAGACTGGCACATAGCAAAGATTATATATTTATTATATTTATTATATATTTATCTGTCTTTTTAAAATATTTTTATCTAAATATTATGACTTTTGTGGTAATATTCCTCTATCTCCACTTTGTCCTGCAGTATCCCTGTTCTTGAGGTTACTATTAGGAGAAATATGGTTATATTTTACATCAAGTTAGAATGTCATCAAGCAGTTACCCCAGAACGTTTAACCTCAAGCCTACTGCATGTCTACACCTGTTCATTTTGTAAAAAATCACCTCAACTGAGAAAAATTATTTTAAAAAATGTGAATGCCATTAAGGTGACATGTGAAATATTCAGACACTTTTTGCTTTTCTAATGAAGTAAGACAGATGCAGTGTTCTGAGATCAGAGACAATAAGCCAAGCTCAAACCTTTTTAACAACATAGCAAGTTGTAAACAAGGTTACATTCATTCCCAGTGCAAAATACTTTTAGAGAGGTAGGGGAAAATACAAAAAAAATAATAGTTAGAATCCTATAAGCATAATACTGTGAAAATGCAGATGAGCAAAATAACAAATCAAGGAGCAGCTAAATGAAGTGTTTGAGAACAAGGATAATATGGGTTTGGTAAAAAAAACTATAGAATGAAGGAGGCAGACAGTGAATAGGGTGTGCAACTAACACTGTACAGATATGAAGGCAAAGACTTAATAAATGAGACTAAAAGGACAAGTAACAGGAAAAGGAAAAAATATGAAAATAAACTGGAAATATTAACAAAATTGACTGAAACTTTTATATAATTTGACAGGATGGTCTTAACATATATTCTTGTCAGCATTAATGCAATATCATTTTTAATCATTGTGAGCGCATGGGTTGAATTCATGTAATATTTGCAGAATCATCTTTTTTAAGGTGCACAATTAAATAGATTATGTAAGCTGGATGTAATCACCTGTAGTTTTATTCCCCTCTCCAGCCTTTTCTCCACCTTTTGGCCTCAGTCCAGGCTAATTAGCCAAAGGCGCTGCTCGCCATGCTCTTTTTCCTGGCACTGTCTTCCCTCCTTTACGTTGGCTCTGTTCTCTTTGTTCTGTCACTTCCCTCCTCTCATTCCAGAGTAGATACGGGGCAATAATAGAGCAATGAGTTTGGAGTGCGGAACATAGGCATGGGTTAATCTGTTGACCCCTAGCAGTTGTACACCGTAGACACACCATCAAAATGTGTTTCTCTGGAGTCTACACCTCAGCTTTTACTATAAAACTCTCTGAAGAGAGAGCTGTTCTTTTTCCATTAAAGTACACCTTAAGGGATACTGTGTCCCACTCAGAAAAACAGAATGTGAAAATAAACGTGGGTTTAGAGCATATGTTCTTTAGAGGATGATTTCTCAACTCCTCAAATTGAAACAAGAGAACAAAATCGGTTTTTATTGTCACATATTGATGAAGAAATCAAGGTTTTGCAACCAAACAGAGTACACAAAACCATATATAACTAATACCCAATAAGGTAAGAATTATTTCTGGCTCCTATTTAATTATGTGGCTTTTTAAAAGAACAGACTAAAGGACTGTCTTTATTTTGCTCTGCTGCAGTAGCGATCTGGCTTACAATGTGAGTTTACATACAGACAGAACATCTCTAAAACAGCTCAGGAAGCTTTAAATATTCTGTTTCTTTGTAACCCAAATCCTAATCTGCTTATTTTACATTATCGCTAAATGACAAATGATGACAAAATGAAACAGATGATTGAATATTTTCTACCAGGTGACTATATAACGACTGTTTTTTGTGCACATAATGTGTCAACAGACGACACTCATTGACTGTTTCTGTCACAATTTTCTGATAAATCATATTATGTACATTATGTGATTCTTTTTCTTCTTTTTTTGTCATCCTGACATTATCCTGTTAAACCTACACTATGTGGTAGCACCCAGGATTTTCTGTGCTGTCAGCTGTTAAGAGCAGTCTATATTAACTAGACATAGATCAATTAGTTCCAGCTCTACTTCGTTATAAGAGCCCTCTTATTTAGCCTTGTCTGCTGCACTGTTTGCTTTCCGCACAGCATTGCTCTGGTAACATTCTCACGCTTGAACTACCACTACCTAAAATTGCACAGGGGCCTCTTCAAGTCTCATATAACAACAATCACAATGAAACTGCTGGCATTCAGCTTTGAGATGATTCATCTGGCTTCTCAGAGGAAAGGAGGTTGGGAACTCCGGGCAGACCAATGGGAGAGCAAAAGCATATGATATGTAAAAGTGCAGCAGTGCAAACTATTCTGTGCATTTTCAATGGCTTTCCACCTCTTTTTGCATATAATTAAGTCAAGAATGACCACAAAATGCTTTGAGATTTGTCAGAGAAAAAGCCAGGGAGGAGTTAACAAGAGGGACATAATTTGAATAGAAAGAGAGGGGATGAGAGAAGATTAAGGAAGGACCCAAGTGCCCCTTCCTCTAATATTTCAACCTGTTTAACCGAAGAGCAGTGCCATGGTCATACTTGATCTTGTTAATGAGGACAGTGCACTGTTGATAATTTGACATGCTTTTCTCTGGATTATGTAGACTATGACAAAGTTGATACATGAAGTCATAAAAGCTAAAAAATGTACGCCATGCTAATGTTGCCTTATGTGCATAGAGGTGCACTCTGTTATATTTTTAAAAGTTCTTAATATGATGTATTGTTAAAATCATTACTATTGGAATTGAACAATTTATCCATATATTTAGCACAAAAAAGAGGAAATTTGTGTTTAGTGGACCATTCCCTTGTTGTAAAGTACTATTCTTTATTCTTAAGCAAGTCTGTGATTGAATCTACATATTTATGCTTGACCAAGGAAAGGGCACTGTAAGAAAATAAAAACAATCCCTGCAATATATTCAAGAAAAATAGAGCCAACATTCATTTGGGGCACCTAGAAAAAATAGACATGCTGAAAAATCCCACCTATAAGCAACAAAAAAAAGAAACATGACCATAACTGCAGTTGTTGGTGAATGACCTGGCCCCTGCAAAGATAAAAAGCAGACCAGAGGACTCTCCCAGGACCTGGGAGGACACTACCACCTCAAAGCATGAAACCCAGCTAGCCCATTGTTTATTTCTGTTTAAATGGTGCTACATTTGTAAAGAATGTAGTTGTAGGATGTGCAGCAGAATGTAGTATGTGCATTGCATCCATGAAAAACTCGTACATTTTCTCAGCTCATTCTACTGTTGACTCTTTGTTTGAGTTTCCTGCACCCCTGGTGTGTGTAGTCTGTGAGCAATAACCCTGTGGTTGCTTGGGATTGAAAGCTCAACGTGTGGAAAATGAAACATGGAGAATGTTTTTCTGATTTATGCACTGATAAGTTAAGAGTTCTTTGTGTTGGCATTGTGATGATGTGGCGTGGCAACTTCCTTACTGAAAAAAAATTAGGCTGTCGTCATTGGAGACCATCTCAATGCAGAAAAATATCAAGATGAGCTTTTGCAACTAGTGGTAATTCTATATTTGCATTGTCTGGGACCGAACTCTATCGTCCAAATCTAACAAAGCCCCCACCCTGCACAGAGGAGGGTTTATCAGACTCTACCTCCAGAATATAGGAGAGGATGAATTGGCCTGTCTGCAGTCCTATTCTCAGTGCTGTTCATGCCACAGCGACCAACAACTACAATAGCTGACTTGCAAAGATTCTGGATGAAGGATGGGAGACCACCCACATCAGTGTGTGGCCATGCTGGTTCTTAAAAAATAAAAATATATATTCTTTATTACTCATAGTCATGTTTTAATATAATCTGCCATAACTAAAATTGTTTATCAACAGTTATTATAAAAAAAACACATATACATATGGATGTTTGTGTATTTTAATGATAAATTATGCTAATGTTTGAGAGAACAAAATATGAATTAACAAAATAAAACAATCAAGCACCACGGCTGTTTTTCATGCTAGCATGTTTGAAGTACCAATATGCCATGCTTTGATCAAAGTCATTGATGGATGAATTACAGGAATATCCAGGCAAAAGCTATGCTGAAGGGGGATGGGGGTGAAAAAGTTGCAGAAAGAGGGCAGAAACAACAACACAACAACAGTAGCAGAAATAACAAAGACAAAACAGCTTGTGAACAGGTTGGAGGTGGCTGGTCAGCCCAAGGCAGGCAGAGATAAAAGACTACCCAGCACAAGTTATATTCATATTGCATGAAATGGAGACACACACACATGATCCAGAGTATTCTCCTCCACAAGCTCCTTGCTGCATCCCTGGAGTTATGCTGAATTATCCACATCAGTTTAGTTTTTATATCTGACTTTCTTTTCTGTGTCTCACCTTGTCATCCCTGATCTAGGGAACACCAACAGCGTTTTTGCCCTGAACTACATCAGTGGGTCTCTGACGGTCAACGGCCAGCTGGACCGAGAAAACCCACTCTACGCCGCAGGATTCACTCTTACTGTCAAGGTGAGTTGTTGAATAGGACACAGTTGGGGGAAGAATAGACACTGGATCAAGAGAGATGTGATGGGAGTGTAGTAAATTTCAATGCAGCGTCTCAGCTTGATTTAGTCTCAGTAGACATATAGAATTCAGCGATCTGCTGAAGTTCCCATATTTATACAATACATTTTGTGAAGTGTCAGTCTGTGATGTAAATTCCCAACAGTGAGGAAGGGCGTCCAGATCAAAATGCCACTGGCCACTTCCGCTGTCGGGCTGGTAGAGGCTCTGTCAGTATGCAGCTGCGCAACTGTGGCCCAGACAAATTTATGTCTGTGTGTGTGTAACTTCGTCTTCAGAGAATTGTATTCAGTGAACGCCCAGCGGCCAGGAGGACACTGGCAGCAGAGGGAGAAGAAGATAAAAGAACAGGATTTTGAGTTCTTCTTTGTTTCTATATTTTTGTATGTTTCGCTTTTGTTTGCAGCATGTCTGAATCCCTCTGAGCCTGAACTCTAACTCCTATGGCTTTTTACAATGTCCTTCTTTTCGTCTTCCTATCAGCAATTCATAGCTCGCAATCCTCCTACCTATACCAGTCCACCTTATTTTTTCCTTCCTGTATTTTACATCAAGTCTTTGGGTCTGTTTTTATATCATATGAGGAGCAGAGATTTGTGAAACAGTTTTTTTTCCATTTAACATAATTTCATCCTTTAAAAAAACATTTAATCTGTGATCATATCGGGTCAAATTATTTAAAAGCACTTAAACAGCTCAGTCACATGCATGTATTAACACATCTTTTCATTTATCTGCAGTTATTGCAAGAAGGAAAAAGAAGGCTGTTTGAGATTGTGAATGATGATAGGCAGCTAATGATTGAGATACAAGTGTCTCTGAGGTTTAATGTGAAAAAGATTCCGGCTAATATATACTAGCCTCGCTCTATCTCTTTAATTGAAATCAATAATTATAAAGAAGGAAAGAAGCACAAGCAAAAATGCTGAAAAAGAGAAAATGGCATCCAAAAATGTATTTATAAGATATGGATTTTTTTCCCTCTGAAATTTCTCTCTGTCTCTCTGCTTGTGCTTTCTTAGCTGGCGTTGTTATTGATTGTGGTGTGCCATAGTAATACAACTAATTTCTCAACTTCAGGCAGCTTAGATAGTGCTGAACGAGTCGAAGTTGAGGTCAAATGATTCAGGAGTGGAGGGACGAAAGAGGCTAAACTACCTTGATTACCCAGAGACCAGCATGCTGTTCCTGCCTCCTCACATATTGCTTGTGACACTTCTCCATCAATAAAAGGCAGTGGTTGCCCTCACCCATCTTTCTCTGTGATATTTTTCCCTTCAAAGGCCTCGTACCTTCAATAGGGAGACAGTCAAAAACAGAGGGAGTGCATTGTGTCCTTTCAATGGGACTGCTTTCTCTTGTATCTCATTGTGTGTTTGTGTGAATGTGTGGGTGTACATGTGCAGGCCCACAATTTTTATGATTGCTTTTAGACGCCCTGTTCATCTTTTGATCCAAAAAATGAACAGCTGTTAGTATCTTGACAGATTCCATGCTGACCACTTCAATTCAGAATGACATTTTCAGTCCAATCAAATATCTCTAATGTCTTTTTTCACACTTCTGCCACTTCCTTTTGTTGCTCCTTTTAAGGCCACAGAGCTGAAAGAAGATCGCAGTCCATCAAACGCAACAGTGACGACCACTTTCACCATCCTATTAATTGACAAGAATGACAATGCCCCAAAGTTCAACAGCTCAGAGTATCGGGTCCGAATCACCGAACTGGCACAGGTGGGCTTTGCCCTACCACTCTTCATCCAGGTAGAGGATAAAGATGAGGTGAGTGAGCAACATTTTAATTATTCTGAACATTCAACATTTTTGATGTCAGACAGATACTGATAATGCCAATACTGCCATATCTTAAAAGATCACTGTACTATTTTTTTACTGTACTGTTCAGTTTGTAAACAGCCTGTGTGCCACCTTACCCAGAGCTTTGGTTTGATTTTCTTGTTCTACTGTTAGCCTGAAGTGGAGAGTGATACCTGGGGTTTACTATGCAATTCCCATATGGAATTCATAGGAAGTGAAATGCTATTTAATGACTTGATAAGGACTAGATTTCTCTAATATAGAAATGTAATACTACTACTGTAGGGGGAAAAATGGTCCATGTAATAGTAACAATATAACTACCCAGTGATAGTTTTTGTCTTTGAATGAGGAAACAGAAAAATATGACTTGTTCAAATTTTACTTCATGCTTGGCTGGGACATGTTGAAATTCTACTGTTATAATCTTTGTGATAATGTTGGATTCTCAGACTAGACAGTACTGTGTCTTTGTTTTGGGTATATCACGAAAAATGATGACAGCGTTTAATCGCAGAATGCAAAACGTTTGTCAGTGCACAAATTTTCTGCTGCACTAATTACATTGATGCACACGGCGGACTTCCACTAATAATCTAGCAACTGTGGGCAGCCTATTGTCCAGCAGCTCCATAAACAGCAAAGATGCGCAGATAAGTGTGTGAAAGCCACACACCTTTTTAAACATCTGCGAGTAAATTAGCCTTTATTGTCATTGTACCAGACTTTTTTAGTGGCATGTCCCTTGTCCAAACAAGCTTTTTTTTACACACGAATAAAATAAAAAACTAAATATTATAAGAACACACTATATTATAATAAAGTATATAGTAACTATAAAAGTACTCAGAGCGCAGATCTCTGCCAAGCAGCACCAGAAGTTACTGAAAATTTCAAAGTTCTTTTCCGGATCTCCACCATAAGTTAATCATTTGTTCCCAGTGACACTCCCAACATATCCTGAAAATTTAATCAAAATCCATCAATGACTTTTTGAGTTATGTTGCTAACAGACAAACTCTGGCGATAACATAACCTCCTTGGTGGAGGTAATAATTAAGAGGTAATTTTTTTAAAGAGAGGTAGATGGGTGATTTTAGTGCACAGAAAAAAAGAAAATTGCTGGTGGTGTAAAGTGTAGAATGAAATGGGTTGTTTGTCTGGGTTTATTTCTTATTCAGTGCAGCAACAGCTCTTGGATAGAAACTGTCTCGTAGTCTGTTTGTCTTTGCTTTCAGTGACTTGTTGCGCCTGCCACAGGGCAACAGGTCAAAGAGGTGGTGGCTGGGATGAAGTGTGTACTTACCTGACTACCAGAGCGGTAGTAGAAATGAAGCTGAACACCAAGCTTCTCCCTCCTGAGAACTCTCAGGAAGTGGAGCCGCTGCCAGTTCTTTCTTCACCACTGCTGCAGTGTTGTCAGTCCAAGAGAGATCTGCTGTGATGTGGACTCCCAGGTATTTGAAGGACTCCACTCTCTCTACACATCCAACGTTGATGAACATGGGTGGAGAGGCGGCTCAGTTCTTCCTGAAGTCCAGGATGAACCCTTTGGTTTTGGTGGCATTCAGTGACAGGTTATTCACTGAACACCACCCTTCCTGGCTGAGGCTGCGTGGTTCTGCTGCTATCAGGCCCACAATTATCGTGTCCTCAGCGAAGTTGACAATGATGTTCTCTGGGTGGATGGGGCTGCAGTCGGTTGTGTAAAGACAGTAGAGTATCGAGTTCAGCATGTAGTCATGAGGAGAGTCAATGCTGAGAGTGTGGGTGAATGAGAGGTGGGGACCTAGTTTAACCTGGTGTGGCTGGTTGGTTAGAAAGTCCCTGATCTCGGATCAGGATATCCGGGATTATAGTGTTAAAGGCAGAGCTGTGGTCTATGAACAGTAACCTGGCATAGTTGTTGCGATGTTCCAGATGGCTGAGGGCTGAATGCTAAGTGAAAGACGATGCATATGGTGTCCGGGTATGTTAGACAAAACGTTAGACAAAACGGATCACCAGACACAAATATTTATAACATATGCGTATTTATTTAATTTACGGTATATTTAGAAGTTTTTACACTTGTCAAAAATATATCAACAAAGTTAATGCACATAAGATGATATTTAAACAAATTTAGCAAATAAGTTTTATATAAGCTATATCTAAATCACATTACTGATAATATGAGCCCACAACTTCTAGACAGCAAAAAAGAACAAGACTCGTCTCTGGGTGATAGAAATCCAGATAAAATGAGAACAATGTAAAAGACTTTGTTTTTCTTGTGGAAAATTACCACTACTTTTGATTGTACATACATAACTCCTCTAATACTACACTACACAATGACTCGTTTTACAGGATCTTATATGCTAAAATTGCTTCACTTAAGTTCCAAGATGAACCTGTTCAGTCATTATTTTCCAAACTTGTTTTAGTTAGGGTATAATATTATTAATACAATTGGGACATTCATTATTATTATCCAGATTAGGTCTGTTATGACAATTGTCAGTTCTGATTATAGAGGTAAGAAACCTCACAACAAAATGTTTGCATAATAAAATTTGTATTTTCATTTAAAAAATCTATTTATCTTGTTTAAAAAACTGTATCCTCAAAAGAACTAGTCGAGAAATAGTATTTGCTCGGTATCAGTGATAGTTAGTGGACTGTCAGCCATAGTGCAGCCTGACAACCGCCTCCTTTCGTATGCTCGCCACTTCCCATTTGCTCTGACTATCTACCTACCGTGGTGACACATGGGCACACACTCTTGTACGCAGAGCTCAAACATTTTACGCCTGCGCTTCCATTCTGCCTCTTTGACTTTCTCTCTCCCCCCGTCTATCCTCATGCTCACTCACACCAGCACATTGAACTCGACTACAATTTAATTTGCTCTGAAGAGATGGGATAGAGCATCAAATTATACCTAACGAGGAAAATCAATCACCTAGGGTGCAGATAAGCCGAAAGCTAGTCAACTCTGATTGATTCAGGCACAGCAGCCACCAGGGTGGAATTTGACAGATAACTGCAAGTCAAGTGGATAGAGAAATAGGTGGAGAGTAAAGAGAGACAGACTTGTGGAGAGCGAAGCGAGAAGAAGAGAAGTAGAACTTAAAGAAATATTATTGAATATAAAGTCGCCTGCAATGGAACAAAGCTAAAAGTCTGAATAATTGGTGATGCAGGAAAAAACAGAGAGAACAGCAGCCCGGGGAAAAAAGGGAACACTTGAAGGAGAAATAGCAGGAATATTTAGAGGTAGGTCTGTTTATCCATTCTGGGGATGCTCTGTTTACCTCCATTTGTGTTGCAGTGCCAAGCAGAGAGGGGGGCACTGCTTGCGTGTTGCTGCACATAGTTTGAGTTGATCCAAACATTCTGCATGTTATCAGAAGACTATGCATGTTAGTTCCACCCAATTATTTATCCCTGTCAATTAGAGTTTCCAGTCTGAGGAAACACCAGGGATATTTAAGTGATATTTCTTTCTCTTTTATTTTTGTAGGATTGTGTGTTTTATATTAACCGGTCTTACCTTCTATAGGCAGAGGTAAGACTTTTGTTTTCTCAGATAGTTTGATGAGCTGAAGCAAGTAGCTACTTAAAACAGAATCACTGCAAAAGCCATTTAGTCACAATATAAAACACTGCAAGCCTAAAAATAATATTGGATATATTCTGTATATTTACATATTGCTGCTTTTGCATCAGCTAGTTGTGTTATCCATATTGATTAGGTTGTAAAAGCTATGTAAATTGTGTGACTCCACAGATATTCGGCAGCTGAGAAAGTTTAAAAGAAAGTTTTGAGGGAGAAAGGTTCACAGTACTCATTCTCATCTGAGTAGCTTTTGGATCAAACACCAGGAAAGATTCTGGCTGGTTTCCTTCCAACTTGAGCGTTCTGACTGATGCTGACTGCTCATAAGTACTTTCCTGTTATAGCTCTAATTAGCTGGTTTATCATGGAGTCTATGGCTGCACAGTGGCGTAGTGGTTAGCACTGCAGCCTCACAGCAAGAAGGTTGCTGGTTTGAGCCTTGGCTTAGACAGATGCCTTTCTTTGCTAAGTTTGCCTTTTTGCCTATGTTAGTGTGGGTTTTCTCTGGGTTGTCTGGCTTCTTCCTACCATTCAAAGATATGCATGTTAGGTCAATAGGTCATTCAACTGGAGTGAATGTGTGTGTGACTGCTTGTTTGTCCTTCTGTGATGGCCCTGTGATGGACTGGCGACCTGTACAGAGTGTATCCCGCCTTTCGCCCAATGAGTGATGGGAGAGGTTCTAGCTACCCGTGACCTATCATTGGAATAAGCGGTACAGATAATGGATAGACAGTTCATAGATGCTGCTTTGGCATACATCAAACAGAGCTCCAGAAGGAAGGTCCTAAAAAAACTATCTTTAAAAAGTGTTTTTGTTTTCATTTCATATAAAGTTTTTAAGTTTTTTTTCAGTTTTACAATGTTACATTGCATCTATTTGTAATGGGTTTGTAAATGGATTTTAGGAAGCAATGCCTAAGACATTATTGGATTTTGTTTGTTTTGTTCCTTTAAACCTACATGCTATTGAGAATTCACATACACACACTCACACTCCACTACATTTGTGTTGTGATCTCACTTTTACCTGTGTCAAGAATTAGAAGTCATTTTTATTTTTTACTGTTAATAAAAAAGAAGTTCCCTCATTCTGTGTGTGTGTGTGTGTGTGTGTGTGTGTGTGTGTGTGTGTGTGTGTGTGTGTGTGTGTGTGTGTGTGTGTGTGTGTGCCTATGTCGCTACCTCCATATCGTCTTCTGCTCGGCTGGCATCTTAAAAACTTTTGCTGCTGGAACTTGTCACCGAACTTTGTGGCAGTCATGTCTGACAGGATGCTTTTATTGGTGGCTTCTAAAGGCAGAAGCAAATGGACGGGCAATTACGTTCATGGGCAGTTTGAGGTGACATCCCCTGCATATTGGATGGTTTTTTAAATAGGAGTCATCAACCACAATGGTTTCCCAGAGATGAAAACAAAAACAAGGGGGCTATTTCAACTGTCAGCATAATGCCAATTGACCACTCCACTCGTCTTCCTCTATCTGCCACAAAAGCTGCATGATTGGCTGCACTGCAGCTTTGTATATCAACACAGGAGCACTTTGGAGATGTTTTCTTACCTCAAGACAGTCAAAGCCCTTTCTGTGCTGTGATGTCACACCCTGACTTGGTGTAAGTGCATCCACAAAGATTTTCTTTAAAATGTCTTTCATACTTTCATCTAACCTCAAATCAAGCAATAATATACTCATTATACATAACAAACCCGTAGTTTGTAACATATTAATTCAAAGACACACTTTGTGTTCAGATAATATGCATAATCATAAACAGTATTTTGGCAACTTGTACTGTTATGAGCTGGAACTGTATCTGCATTGAGGTAGATAGTCATGGCTGTCATCGGGAATTGCATCAAGTCTTCATTTTTTTCTCATAAGTCGCACAATATGATGATGAGCGTATGGCTTTAACGGTCTTCATCAGCTTGGTGATCATTCAATTCCGCTGAATTTATACAGCTCTGTGGGAAATGGATAGGGATTTATTCCAAGTTGCTATCAAGTTTTGCATTGTGTACAGAGCAGAAACTATTTAAGTTTCCTGTATTTTTTCAATGCACTTATAATTTATATACAGGCAGTGCTTATAGATAACTTGGATGCTCTAGTAGGTATGCTGTTAATCATTATTGTACCACCTGATGGTAGGGCATTTCAGTCATAAATGTAGGGAAAATCATTTGCCTTTTTAGTTGATTTTTTAACTAATCATTATTAGTTTATAAGCATATCACCCTGGCTCTGAGAAAGTAAAAGTCAGATTTACAAAACTTTACTCACGCACATGTGACATACACATGGGACTGTTTCCATCCTGGAGGAGAGGAGGTGGAGGTGAAGGAGGAATACAAGTACCTTGGAGTTCTGCTGGACAACAGACTTGAGTGGAAAAACAACACTAGTGCATCTATAAGAAAGGTCAGAGCAGACTCTGCTTCTTAAGGAAGCTGAGATCTTTTAAAGTCTGCCCCAAGATGTTGCACATCTTCTACAAGTCTGTTGTTGAAAGTGTAATCAGCTTCGCAGTGGTCTGCTGGGGCAGCAGCATCAGAACCAGAGACTTAAAGAGAATCAACAAACTGATCAAGAAATCTGGTTCTGTGCTTGGAGAAACTCTGGAGCCGCTGGAGCTGATCGTCCAAACAAAGAGTACTGCACAGGCTGATGAAGATGATAGAGCATTCTTCACACCCTCTCCACAACACAGTGATAAAACAGCAGTGTGGTCAGTGAGAGGCTGGTTTAGGTCAGATGTAGGACTGAGAGATACAGACGAGCCATCAGCCTTAAGAACAATACCCTTCAATAATGATTTTTGTATTTAAAAAAAAACTACTGCTATCTGAATTTCCCTCTGGGATCAATAAAGTATTTTTTATACTTGCAAACCTACTTTCTACCATACATGGTGAAATATAAAGTAGCTCATAAATTATATAAACAGCATATAAATCAGTAAGTTTCTGTGGCGTTTTACGTTAAATTATGACAACTGAGGGTACGTAAACATAACTTTTACAGGCTGAAGTTGATGTACATGTTGGTGAGGTGGAGACACGTAAAGTCATCTTGTTTGGGGCCATAGTACTGGTGTAAAACAAAAGGAAAGCACGTTGCTGCCGCTTTAAATGGGGTCAGTGTGATGGAGAGGTCTGTGTCAGAAATTTTGAAAAAAGTGGTCGAATTGGCAAAGAGGCAGGTGGCTCGTTCCACAACAGAGTGTGTACAAGAATTGAACCATATCAAAGTGCACTCTCTCTGCGCTCTAAAGACAAATTCTGTCAGTAAATATACAAATCACAAATTAAGAACTTCTACAATGTGTCTTTACCTACCAAGGAGCTGGCGGGTCGGCCGATCTAGTTAGACAAATCCAGTTATTTAGATGCTTAAAAGGTTTACTAAATGCTCTATAATGTTATTGTAAGTACAATGATAACTCATGACTCATTGTTACTGGTAAAGTAGGATATAGTATACCTTCATCTGACTTCTTTTTTCATTTGAGTGTTTCTCTTATACCTTCTGTGGCAGGGGGTGAACAGCATGTTCCAAGTGTCCCTGACAGGAAACAATTCAGAGTACTTCACCATTTCCCCAACAGCGGTAC
The DNA here is from genome assembly GCA_037177535.1 of Pseudomugil gertrudae. NCBI lineage: Eukaryota > Metazoa > Chordata > Actinopteri > Atheriniformes > Pseudomugilidae > Pseudomugil > Pseudomugil gertrudae. Next base: position 6,756,054 of record JBAMHV010000017.1, on the reverse strand, counting down.
AAGGGCGTGCCGACATTCGGATAAGGGTTGCCGTGCAACTCGACTATGAAGTCATTCAAAGCTACAGCTTTTCAGTGAGTTTTCAATTTATTCTACATACTTATGTTGTGTAAACCTGCACATTTTTATAAGGAATTGGAATGGATAGCAGGAAACTGCAGCTTTTTCAACAAGAGAGATACAGCAGTCTGCATGCCCTTAACTTTTGGTTAATATTTATATAAAAAAAAAGAAAAAAGATAATATTTTTTAAAGATAATCATCATTTTTAAGTCACTGTTAATAACTCAAAAATTAGTTCAAGACAGTGTAGTTCTGTGTGTATACAACCTTTATGTCTGACAACACGAGTTAGCTTGTTTAACACAAGACAGGCTGGAGGTATGTCCCTTTCAATACATCACAGTTATTTAAGCAGAATTTACATTTTGTCACCTTATTTCACAGCTGAGTTGTTTACAATGTCAGAGGGTGTACCAAACTATTGTATGTTAGACCTAAAAGCTCATTGTTAAAACCAATAACACACTGATTATGATTTTTAAAATGTCATTACTGTGTTTTATGTATCTCTTAGTATTTGATCTGAGACATTAATATTTTCTTTACAGCTTTTTGCCAATGAGTCTGTTTCTGATCATGTGGGGTTTGCCCGTGTCTTTATTGAACTTATTAATGAGAATGATAACCGGCCTATCTTCAGCCGACCCCTGTACAACATCAGCCTACCTGAAAACACACCCCCTGGTACATCACTGCTACGTATACTGGTGAGTAGTTACATGTTTTACATCTGGTGATTTATCCGTGGAGAGGGATTTAACTGGAATATAAATGGATTACAATAAAAAGACATTTCTGTATTTGTAACACAGTTTAAGGCTTGTTTCAGTGGGGATAAAGTCTTGCAGTGCTTGGCACTTTTGACCCCGTGTGCTTGAAAGCTCACTAAATAATTATTTCTGGTGAGTCAAGCAGGGCTGCCCCTCACCAAAGCACAAAAACACCAGTGGTACCTACACACTGCAGCAGGGCATGGTGAGCTGTTTAGTTTACAGTAAGGTCACTTCTGGAAAAGCCTGCCAGCATTGTTTTGACAGAATAACGGACTCCTGTTATTACTTTGAAATTGCTTAAGATTTAAAGCCTCATGTTCTACAAATATTACAGACGTGAAGCACATTGTTGAATCACAAATAGAAGTGGGCTCAAATTCAGCATCCATCAATTAAACAATTAGAGATTTTTAGAAATATCATGCATGTAAATAATGATACAAACATGTGAAAAAGTGTTCTATTGATTTTGTTTCCCTCTTGTAGCCTAGCCCTCTCCCAGTTTGAAAGCATCCCATCTCATGTCCTAGAATTCAGCAGTACTTACCTCTGGTTTCTGTCCAGACAGGCAGTCAGTGCCTTAACCAGTTTGGAAAAAATATCTGCCTTTTTCTCCATTACTCTGAATTATTATTCATTACCAGTCACTTCTGTGACAGAGTGCCTACGGTGTCCACTAGATACAAGTGCCAAAAAGCACAGTGTGAAAATCAATAGCATTTATAGACTGGGTGCTCATGAAATGGAGATTGCAGGACCTAATACCTGATAAGTCTAGCTGAGCTTGGCCTCATACAGGAGCGTGGACCTGCCATGGAATCGTGATCACTGGTTGCAGAGAGAGAATGGGCTGTAAACAGAATGAGATGTGACTGCACTCAGCGAGAGCTGTAAACTGGCGTGGAGTAGATCAAATGTGTCATCTAAACGCTGTCTCGGTGGAAGGATGTAGTACAAGTAACTGCAAGCTCTTTTGCTATGTCTTTTATTTGACTCAATTTGAGTGTTAAAATACACTCAATGCTTTTTTGGACATTCTTTTACATGTGTATTGTTGCCATCTACTTGTGTTTTGTACCAGATGGAAACACAAAAATAGAAATGTAAGGTGGTATTGTGAATGGCAGTATAAGTATCATTGGATTAAACTGAGAGAAAGCTTCTTTTTTATCCTAACTTTCACTCAAATTTAAATGTAATCTTCTCTCACCTTTATAAATGTGTTTTTAATGATTAATTCCCATTATGTAGGATTCCAAGATATTCCAGGAAACCTATATAAAAACTCATTCAAAGTAAAAATGTAACTTTATAAAATAAATGCATATCAGTTGACAGACAGTCCAAAAACACTGCCTAATTTGACTGAATGATGTCCATCAAAGATGGTTAGCATGTCGGTAACTAAACTCACCTTCAACTCCTTTAGCACATCTTTTCTCAGTACTGACCAAAAGCCAGTAATTATAGCCTGTCAATAATATGAATAAGTGATATGACTAAATCTATTAATAAAGATTTCTCTTATTTCCAAACTGTCCAAATGTACATTGGAACATGTGGTTCAAACCCAAATATGATGGTTAAAAATTGTATTCCACCTTATTAACTTTATAATGATTGTTAGGGGGTGCTGCAGACATGAAAGCATAATTTTATTTTTTTTTTAGATACAACATTGAGGAGGTTAAAGACTATCTTTAACTGGTTATGCTTATCACCTGTCACACTTAAATATCAAATTTATTTAAGGGTAGTAATTTTACAGAAGTACTAGCTTTCCAATGCATAATAGTTTGCAGATAGTGTGACAGATACAGTTGTGAATGGCCGGTGTAAAATTAGCAGATGCAAGGCAAGGAGAAATCCAGCTTAAAATCCACCATCACAAATAGTGCACTGATCTAACGAAATCAGCCAACTCACCTCGTCTGTAAACACACTGCACAAAACACATGCAGCCATTGCTCGCTTGCTGTAGCCTATAGGGAGGCAGAGCTTCAAGAGGAAGGAGGAGGCATTCACATGAATGTGCATTGAGACCGGAGATGTTTCTTAGACATCATGTTCTAATTCTGAGGTCAGATAGTGAGTTTTTTTTTCCTTCAGTCTAGAGTAACATGTCAGAATCCCAATATGGTCTCAGTCTTTAAGAAATGTGTAAATAAAAACAGAACTGATAATAAATATATACACAAAATAGACTCTGAGCACTCTCAAGGTCAATACAGTGTTTAAAGGCATACTGCTTTTGGGCATCATCGGTCACATCTTGATTAGTCACTAAATAACATTAACATTTTGTTTTTGTGCGTGGTTTGGTCTTTAATAATATGTTTACATAGACTTGTTTACCTTTGGTGGTTTGTCGTAATTCAAAGGTTACAGCAGCTTTATTCCAATAGAAATAATCAAGTGTTTATTTATGTTCTGCAGTCTGATCAAACAAGTCATGATTGCCTGACATGCGTTTGTGCAAATATGGAGGTATTTACTTTGGAATGGTCATGCATATCATTTAAAATAAATCCACAGTAAGCAACACAAAGACAGTAAATCCATTAGCTATCGCACCTTTACACAATCCTCAGGCGTGAAAAGAAAAGGAAGAACAATGCCCCATTTGTAAAAGCAATTGCTCTTATTCCTTTGTCTGAATCTCAACAAACTATGAAATTTCAGTGCAGTATTGTAACATTCTTATTTTTAATTTTGTCCTACAACTTTTTCAACCTTCTCCTGTAAAACCAGTACTGGTAGAAAAAAATAAAACTACCCCATGCACTATTCACCCTACTATTACGATCAGATTATGACGTTCATGAAAAGCAGAGGCTCATGCTGAGCTGATGCATTCGTTGTGGTAAAATGAAAGGAAGAAAGCCAGGTACTGGTTCTGTAATTATATACTTCAGCTTAAATCAAGCTCATTTTTATTATTTTCCTTTTATTATTCCAGGTGTGAATAACAGTGTGTTAATTTGGCCATATTTCCATAATGTGAACTCATGTAAGGGTATTACTTAAGCCCTACTGCAAAGTGTGCCTCAGTTTGTTGAGCTTAACTTGTGGTCTTTGCATCTGACGTATATATTGGTATTTTTCCCTAACGGTTGCAATCGCAAGTTACAGAGCAGCAATGTGCAAATATTTGCTAAATAATTATCTGAACTTACATGGCCCACTTTAAATCATATTAAATCTCTAGTTAGATTAAAATGTCTCAACTCCTAAGTGTTATGTTTGGTCTCCTGGTTTGCATTGAAGTTGAGAAAATAACTTCCTTTTCTTTTTTGTTACGTTCTCTGTAGATTATTAAGCAGAAAAGCAAACTGAAAAAGATATCCAATATTTTTAACTCCCACCATGCTGACATTGTGTCGTGGTAGTCTCTGCCACCTCATGTTAAGTGTTACCAGAATCACAAAGAAGGAAAAAACTGGAGATAAATTCTCAAAGAAGAATATATCATTACATGTTTTCTGTGCAGTTTCTTACAGCCTGTATGCTGAAGAATCAAGACCAAGAACAATAAAGTCAGTTCCTTTTTCATATCTAAAGTACATGCAGATGTACAGCCCCACAGAGAAAGTCAGAAAGAGGAATATATTTCCTCCCTGCCCACTGTTAACTGGATTCTTTTCTTGTGCATACACAAAAGAACTAAGATATGCATCCAATTAAATGACACGATTGAATTCTAACCATAGCTCAGGTCAATGATATGTGTGTACTTTTTGCCCCTAGCTGAGATAGTCTTCAACTTAGTATACAGTATGTAAGGGAAGGTATGTCTCTCTGAGTTTGGTGCACCTATCCGCTGGGATTTTTGCCCGTTATTTAGAGAAAAACTGCAGGTCCTTCAAGTTAGATTGGTTCTGCTGGTGTACAACAATCTTTAAGTCATGCCACAGTTTTTCAGCTGGATTGCGGTCCAATCTTGACAGGGCCGTTTCAACGCATCTAAACCTTTTACTCTCAAATCGCTGCAGGACTGTAGCAGGTTTTTCTCAAAAGGGCAATACTCTTCCAAGCCACTGTAACTGTATCTGAACAAAGCAATGAGTAGTATAAACATCAAAATAACCAGTCCCTGGGTCATCATTTAGTGTCATTCAACACATCAAAGCCAGAAATGCCTTGTGTCCCATGTCTGAAAAAGGTCTTTAATTAAATAAATCTGTGCTTCTCTCAATAAGAAACATCCAGCTTTCAGATTGGCTTAACTTTTACTCTGTTTTTATGTTGTTTTTTTAGTTAGTTTTTTTTTGTTTGTTTTTCAGAGAGCTGTAAAATCCAACAGATGACAGCCTAATATGTGGTAAAAATAAAGGGGAGGACAGCAGTCTTTTTCAGTGTAGCATGCTCCTAAGACTAACCAATATGTACCATGTACACACTCAAAGAAAGAAAGCCATCCATACATGTTTACGCATTGAAATACACACATTTTAGGACTTTTGCAACATTTTATATTATTCTAATATTTGAACCACCTCCAGAAAAATATTTCCATATGAAATCCCTCCTTACAAGAGAACAGCTTTTTAATTTGCTTATACTATTAATTGATTTGTACAATTTTGCCTTTTTTAAAAAAAAAAAAACTGTGAAAAAATTTGTGAAGATTTTGCACTCACACTGATGCATTAAGTAACAGAATGCAATGGCTAAATGACCCTGTGATAGTAACTGTGAATGTGATAGCTTCACACACAGTGAAATATGGTATTTTTATGTATGTAGTCACACTGCTGTGTGAGTGTGAAATGATTTTTAAAATTATGCAAAAACTGATGTTGTTGTGACAGTGCCTCACATGCTAAGAAGTTTAAGTCTGAGTGATTTAAAAAAAAATAGTTTATGCCTATGCTAATTGAAATTATGCATGATGGTCCCCAGTTGTTTCTTTTTTTAAAAAAGTGCCAAAAAAGCAATCTGATAAAGTAACTGGAATAAATTTTCATGGTTAATATTCATAGCTCATCTGATCAGAGCTTATGTGCGATGTTGGTTGATGCATTACTCGGTGCAGATTCCTACATCCCTGTGGACACTTATGCTTAACGTCATAATACACACTGACATATGTACACAAGCAAGTGCAAACACACATACGCTTGTGCAGCTGTCCTTATCAGGACACCACATTGGCCTTCATTTACTGTTCACATACTAACCCAAACTCTACCCCTCATTTTTACTATAACCAGTTATCCCAGGTAACTGACTAGAACATTCTCCCTGTTCAGAACCAAACTTTGGACTACTGGTCCACTATGTCAGGATACAGAAGAGGTCCTAATGAGGAAATAAAAGCAGCAACACACACACAGAAACAGTTGGTCTTTAATATTTATGGTCTGCAGCATTACTTATCATTATAAATATTTATTGTGATTTACTCATCGTCTGGGTCCTTTTGTCACGCACATTCTCATACTGCACCGCCTTCCCGTAGGGACTTCAGACGCTAAACAACAGCCTGTATCAGAAAATCACAAATTTGTTTCTCCTTTGGTTTCAGATGAGTCACTTTCTTTCATTTCTTATTTATTGTAAACGATTAGTTCTTTTTTCTCAGTCTCACCATCAGATTTGCTTTTCGGGTCTTGCAGATTTCATGGTCCCTTGCCGGTATCTGCTGGGACAGCACTCTGTCAAGGTCTCCATAGCCATCAGATTCTTCACTGCAAATATGCATTCTGCATATAATATTCAGACTGTGTAGAAGTACAGTTTACCCAGGCACTTTTTAAGTTGTCATTGCTTCTGTGAATCATCAGATCCAGCATTATTGTTATATAATTGTCTTTTATTTATTATTTTGCTGTGTTTGTGAAGATGTACCATACCAGAGGTGTGGCACAAAGATTAATGTCTCTAGCTGAAGGTTATAAATGAGAGAATGGGGGAGTTTTTCTTATAGCCACTGTTTAGACAAGCATGTGCAGGGTAATAGTTGCAGCAGTAATTATAATTCATCCTTGTAATATGAAGTTTCTTTTGATATTTGTACTTCCATCATGGCTTTTCTGACTATGTCACTTGGGATGGAAATTATACAAAAGAAGTGCTAAAACGTTAGAATGATCTGAGCATTGATATCAAGAATAAAGTTCTTCAAAGAAGTACTACTGCCAAATAGGATGACTGAAGAGGTGTGGAGTTAGAACAGGGATGGGCAACTCTGGTCCTGAAGGGTCGCAGTCCTGCAAGTTAAGACTTTTTCGGCTGCAACACACCTGAATCAAATAAATGGGTAATTAGTAGACTTGTGCAGAGATTGATGTTAAGCTCTGCACAAGTCTGATAATTAAGTCTGATGTGTGTCAGACGTTTTGCAGCAGGGAAAGTCCTAACACTTGCCGAACTGTGGCCCTCCAGGACCGGAGTTGCCCATCCCTGAGTTAGGAGGTAAACACGAGGACACAATTTAGATTTGCCAACATGGGACTTAGAGTCACTTTGCTTAATTAATTTGTGCTTGACATTATTTACCAAAACCAAAAAGCAGTGCATATTGTTGAAAATATACCAGATACTGATGTCTGATTGTGGAGTAGTGTTTATATGTGGATCATTCTCACATTCTTGAGTTTTTAGTGGCAAAAGTGAAGTTTTCATCAGGCTGAATATTATTTTGGGCCTAAATAAGTTAGTTAAATCTTCACTTTGATGTTCCCTGATCAAAAGTTTTAAATACCAAAATATTCATTTAGAAATATTTTTTAAAAACTGAAAATTACAAATTGGAAACAAAAATCAAGATTTTCCTACACTTGGATGTCTATAATTGTGTCATCTCTTGACTTAAGCTCTGCTCCTTCACCAGACATCATGTGCCATCCCCACATTATGGCTTTGTCCTCTCTCTTCCATTCAGCATATCTTTATACTGTACTCTTTACTTTTATCGTTCTCTACATCCTCCCTGTTCTTCTGTTAATCTTTTTTTCCTCATCATTGAGGCCAAGAGCAGAAAGAGAGGGGGAGGACAAAGGCCTGCAGGCAAAGTGAAGCTGCCAGCCACTGAGAGCTCTGCATTAAGCCTTTTCACTGGCGGCTCAAACTCCATCTACAGCCTCTCCCCACAATATAGTTATCTCTCTCTCTCTCTCTCTCTCTCTCTCTCTCTCTCTCTCTCTCTCTCTCTCTCTCTCTCTCTCTCTCTCTCTCT
>JBAMHV010000017.1:6718101-6747550 GCA_037177535.1 Pseudomugil gertrudae | reverse complement strand
GAACTTTTTAATACATTTGTGCTTCGTTAGCTGGCTGTCTAGCAACACATCGGCACGTGTTACGAGGACAGCACACACATGGTATTCACAAACACAATTGGTATGCTCACATAGATTGGGCTAGATACAGATGGACCAGCAGAGAAAGCATTATCAGAGGAGTCCTTCGCACCAGGAGCAGGAAGCCAACCGCAGCCACAGAACACCAGCTCAGGGCCCAGAGAAGAGATGTGGTCAAAACCAAACCCCAGAGCCCACAACCTGCAGCATCCATCCACCCATCCATTTTCTACCGCTTAATCCCAGAGCGGGGTCGCGGGGCAACCTGCAGCACTGACCAGAAATACAAACTTTTCTTTTTCTTTCTAACATTATAATGTCTTTACTGTGAACGAGATCATTCAGACAGATATTAGTAAATAAATACAAAGAGATATTTTAGAAATAAGCCAACAAGTGTTCAAGAGTTTGTTTTTTTATTTGACATTGTTGAAGCTGACTTTTCTATTGTGACAAATAAAACAATTTAGCAAAGTGTTAATTGCTTAAATATAATATCATTTGGTCTTGCTCTCGTAATGCTCTTGTGAAGCTTGATGTACGATCTTATCTTGGATGAGTAAAATGTGAGTGAAACAGAGAATTAGTGCAGATGATTGCATAAGCAAAGCTAACCAGTGCTAAAGAAAATCACCCAACAACTAAATCTTTATCACTGTCTCCATCACGGTGACGGTCAGGAAATGGACATCTTCACTGTGCTTACATGGGTCTGGTGATTAGTTCTTTATGAATATGTTTAGGTGTGTACACTGAGACAGAGGAGGTTGTCTGTGTTTGGACTTGGGGTCATCACTATTTTGACAGCATGCTTTGACAGCCAGTAATTGGTTTCCTCTTCCTTGCCATTCAACGCTCTTGCAGAAAAAGCCATTTTAGGAGCCAATCAATTTGAATTCCAGCTCACTCAAGATAGACAAGCCTCTATCTCTAACCTGCCTCACAATCTGCAAGATAATCTGCTTCTGAATTCTCTGCATCCTAACTCCAGTTTACATACATGCTTATTTGCTCACAAGTTTTTCTGTCATAATCTTCTTCTTTTAAAAAATGGTGATTATACATGTTCATACTGTGCATGACTGTGATGCATTAAAACTGCAGGAACCTTGAAACACACCTTTGTCTATGTATGTCCTGATGGTCTGAAAGGGTTACAAACACACACACACATACACACTCTCAACTGTGTTTGCCTGCTGGCTTCACCTCTCTGATGGGAAGAAACACATCATTTAACCAAACTGGTCAACTGAGAACTAATTTCTCTTTTGTAGTTACTGCCTGAGGACCCTGGGGTTTGCAGAGTTTATATTGGCAATCATAGTTGCTGTGACTATTTGTGCAGAAAGTTCTAAACAACTTAGTTTGGATTTTGATCATTTTGCTGACTCACTTTCACCTGACTGCCTTGCTTCTTAGCACAACGAAATATTTTACCACCACAGCTCAGCCCCAGGATTTATCTGCACCAATATTGTATTGTCTTTGGGTGTCCTGACAGTCAATAGAAGAGAATAGTGGCAGGGTTTCATCCTACAGCTTATCTACAACTTTAAACTTTGCCTTATTACCTTAACTTTATTAGAATAGGAATTATTTTATATAAACAACTATATGTTAAATGCTTGCTGTGAGAATTCTGAAAATGACCCAAATATTTCCATCTATTTTTCTTCTTCATTAAATCCTACCCTCATCATGGTAATGTGCACTTCACCTCTCCAACTTTTCCATCACCTCAAGCTCCCTGACTATAAAATTTTTAAGCAGCTATGGTGACAAGGGGCAAATGCATAATACCCTGGTGTCATGGATTCAGGCCCATGGTGTGAAATGAGAGCAAATCCCTCCACAAATGAATCTCAGCCATCCATCTGCTGAGGGCCTTCAGTGTCTGAAGTTGAAAGTCTTGGCAAGCAGTTGGTAAAGTGGCTGGGCCATATTGTCGTGGTGTTTGTTTGTTTGGAGAAAAGGAGCAGGTCAGTGAGTGATTGAAAGAGGAGGAAGAACAGATGGCTATCATCTTCCCCCTTTTATTTCTCTCTCTGCATATACCTCTAGGTCCCCGTCTTTCTATGATTGTGGGTTGAGGGGTTCGGCTGCAGAGGCAGAGGCAGCATTAGCTCCCAGACTGCGCTCAGCTCCTGTCACTGCCTCGATAGCTGTCACGCTAACACCCTTGCTGCTATCATTGGTGCACTTATGGGCCTGTCATTCAGCTGGGAGCAGAGCGGGGGAGAGCAGCGTTTAGGTGCAAGGGTGTGCTAACATAGATATGTAAAAGAGAGGAGAGACAGTGGAGTCAGAGGCAGAGCTCTGATGCAGAGTAGAGAGCGAGGTCTAGACAGAAGGGAATATGGAAAGATAATGGAGTAGGAAAAGAGAAGAGGATTTTGTTGGAATGCAAAAACAGAGTGTGAGTTTAGTGGCGTTAAATGATGAGGTCATTGAGGCACAACAGATGAACGTTCAGAAGGTTCATATAAGAACTTAAACATGTATTAAGTGTCTCACACTTTACTTTCAGAAAGGCTGTAATTCTTTAGGTGAGACTTATTCAAAGAGAAAGAATCATCAGTTTGCTTTCCAAGACACTGATAAACATTAGCAGGGCTTCAGCTGAGTAGTATGTCATTTTTATTCATAAAAACTGCAGCAGACGCACTTTCAAAAATGCATTTAAAAAGTTACATATGCATGTTTCTGTTTTGAGAAAGCAGCTTGAGATTTCTATTCTATTCTATTCTACAGGCATTTAGCAGACGCCTTTATCCAAAGCGACGTACATCAGAGAATAAAACAACACAAGCAGTCATCTCCTTTGCTTGTTTTTTTTTTATCTTCAAATCAGATTGATTACACACTCTCACAAGGTTTTGAGCCACATCCACAATTGCATGCACTCCACACACACACATGCACAAGCTCATAAAAGTTGGTGTTAGGTCATCACTGAATCACATTGACCAGCATTGCTTTTGACAGGAGGGGACTGCAAATGACGGCCAAGCCGCTGAAGTGAAACTCTATTACAATACCCTCTAAACAGGGATCTATCAACACAGTCACAACACTCAGCATGCACGTGTGTACAAGTGTGTGTTTTCAAAGACAGATTGTGTTAATGTGGCATTTTATGAAGTATTATATTCCTGAAAGTGTTGCTCTTTATATGTTTTTTTCGACACTCTTTTTATATGCTAAACATGACAGCAGTTGTTTTTAAGGCAATGGCGGGTCATGTAGGTGAGAAAAATGTATCGTGTTTTTCATCAGACTTAATCCAATCAACACCTCTAAAGAGTGAAGCATGGCTTTCATGTTTTATCATGCAGTCACAGACAGCTGTTAGAGTGAGAAATTTAGTCATGACAGATGATCCTATGCACCCAGACCAGCACATGCTCACACGAGCACAAATGTATGCAGAGGAATAACATGATCAAAAATAGGAAATGATTCATTTACTCTTCTGTTTTAACGAAAGCTTGACTGTCAGGGATGTCTGGTTGGCACAGAACTAATATAAAACCATTGAAAATAACAGTTACACACTTAAACATGTGGCATTAAAAGTTTGAATTAAACCAAACAAATCAACATAATAAATATTCACCTTAATCATAATCCCATGAATGTGTGTGTCTGAGTGTGAGAGAGATTGTGTGCATGTGTGTGAGTTCACAAGTTTTTTTTTCTGTGCAAATTGCAAAGAACTTTGGTTTTTCAGCATTTACATAATATGCTGCAACAATTCAGAGCGTTGTGGAAAATCTTAATCAGTAAAAGCCATGGTTGTAAGAAAAACAATAATGGATGTTGATCAGTATGGTCTTATCAATTCAGAAGTACTATTGAAAAATAGCATCACATGCAGTTCACTGTTTCATCCTCAAATATAAGCAGAAACTATTGAAAAAGAAGAACACCATTACTAAACTGCACAGAAAAACAGTTGTTTGGGAAAAACTTCTTTCAGGTGGACAGAAAGACGATCAGATGAGTCCACGTTTCACCAGTTTAGTAATTTATTAAATTAAACATATAAATTAAACAAAAAATAAAAGTTTCCAGACTTTTCTGTAAATAAGGTTTCAAGCTAACTTGAATGGGAAAAAACTGCCTCCAGCACTTTATAGCGAGGTAGACATGACGTCCGAACTAAACAGAGTTTCTTGTTTTCCGTGCAGGCTACAGACGCAGATGCAGGCACTTTTGGGATTGTGCGTTACTACTTCAGCGATGAGCCAGACCAGTAAGATTACACACTTTTACTCGCACAAACTGAAACAATCCACAGAAACACAACTATTTTCATTCACGTGGACAGTTTATCCTAAGAGTTGTGCCAAACTGTTTTTGATTCACATCCTTGTCAGAAACAGCTGAGCGTCAATAATGCTTCCTACTTTTTTTAACATCTTCTTTCTCTAAAGCCACAAATAAACACAATTGCAGCTCATGCAAAATACATATTCACATGATGTTAGTTGATTATACTCAATTAATCAAAACATTTTATGTAGCTTTTTGTGTTTTATTAATCTATAAGCATAAGTTTAATACGGACAGAATTTTTAAACAATGGACTTTGAGCATTTTTTGTGTTTTATGTTATCTGTTTAATTTTTTAGATGTTTTCATAGCATATATGCTGCTATAAACATTGGAAAAACATCCTGAATGAAAACAATTCAAGTTATTTGCAGCACATTCTGCATGTTGCAATGGGGCTACGATGTTTGTCAGACTCTAGGAAATGTCAGTGTTATAAACGATGTGTCACGGTATATCCATTGCAAACGTACATATATTTGTTATACTGGCAGTAAGAGCATGTTGAGGGGGAGAAAAATAAACACCTTCTGGTTTCATTTGTTTCCCTTGCAGGTTTTCACTGGATGATGTAACAGGCTGGGTTGTTCTGCAGGCCAGTCTCGACTATGAGTTAATGCGGCGTTTCACTCTGACTGTGCTGGCAAGGGATGGTGGGGGAGAGGAGACAACTGGAAGGATCCGCGTAAACGTGCTGGATATAAACGACAATGAACCGCTCTTTCAGAAGGAGGCGTATATGGGCTCAATTAGAGAGAATGAGAAGACAGTCCAGTCAATCGTGCGAATCAGGGTGAGATATAATTACAAACATGCTCACAAGAAGCAGAACTACATAAAAAAATCAGGGTTAGTTTTAGAGTTTAGTTTTACTCATTTCAGAGAATGTTTTAAAACAGTCTTTTTTATATTTACCCTAAAATACCCTATAAAGATACATCTGTGAATATCCCTGCTTTACAATAACCCTTATGTGGAAGTGTTGCATATAACAGTTGTTTTTTTCTGTGACTAACACTTAAAGTATGTACATTTTTATAAAAACTACACCTGTATGAAAGAGTCTTACTCAAATTCCACTAGTATACAGTTTTTTGCTTCTTTAGTGTTACTGTAAACATACAGTAACATATTCCTGTGTATTGTATCCAACAAGAAAGCAGGTCATTGTGGTGTGTCGGCCATCAGTCACTGCCACACAAATGGCAGAGGTACACAAGCACAATGGTAACTAATGGCTCAGCGTTTGCTTTGATTGCACCCAGAAGAGAAAAACTATTACATCCCTCGAGGCGTACCCTCCCACAGCACACTGTGACAACTGGCCTCAACGCTTGGCTCGCCGTGTTTGATTATTCTGTGCTAACCTTAAACGCTGCCGATATTATTACAAAGAAGGGGGAAGTCAGAAGCACAATTTTGTGTGTCAGCGGTTTGCCTTGGAACTTATATACTTTGCACATAAGCGCACACTCACTGCTCTGGAAAAGCAGTACGAGAGAGGAACATGGGAGTGTGTTAAAAAGCAAAGCAAAGGGATTGTTCTGCTTGGGGCCTCTTGTCTTGATGTCTTGGTTTTCCATACTTTCTAAGAACTCTTTCCTTTAAACTCTACCTTCCTTTGCCACGCATATATGTGATTTGCCACCACTGATTTCTCTTACGGTAAAGTCAGAAAAATGTTAAATGTGAAACTTTTTGTTGAAATTTTAAAAGAAAAGACAATGTGTAAAAGAAGGCCACTGTTCAGGAAGTTGCAGAGGAGTAACTGTGTTACTTTCTCAACATTCTGGCAATAAATGAAAGAGTAAATATATGCTTGTTGTTGAAAGATACAAGTGAGTGTTTTTGACAACCTGTCCAGCTTTTAATGATGCTAGTGAAGCCCAGTACACTCTCCTCACAGCCGGAGGACTCATGTTTAAGTCCCTGCCAACTCAAGAATAATGAGAGGGTGTCATCGTTGTTGATGATGTTGTGGATTAGCCCTGCAAAGTATGGCTTCATCGGTCCTCTGCCTGCTTGGCTTGTCTGGGCTCAGTTGGTGTTCATCCAATATTGACGCCAACATCACTAATAGCTAGAATCAGCTTTAATCTGTCCAATAAGATACCACCATTGACTGACAGCTTCCTGGATGCATACACATGCTCAAACTCTCACCTATCTATACTGTGCAAACGTAGACATATACATATTAGCACTGTCTGCTCTAGCATCTGCTGTTATGTCTAACTCTCTCAAAACTTCTTCCTGTGGGCTTTGGACTGTCACTTAGACATATGTTAAAAGTATTCTCTTCTCCCACCCTTGTCTACCCACCCACAGGCTACTGATGAGGACTCTCCTCCCAACAACTTCTTGACATACACCATCACTTCAACCTCAGTCTTTCCTGATTACTTCAGCATTGTTATGGTAGAAGGCTACGCAGGTACTCACTTTTAGGAAGTCAAACTCTTGATTATGTTCTCTAAAACCAATATTTAAGTTTAAGAATCTGTATAGAAAAAAAATGCTTTAGATCTTTTAGGTGCAATTCCCAAATAAACCCGAATGTGTCATATGTACCAGCATAGTTTGGTCTTGAGCAATAAAAATAAAAATAAAATAAAGATAATAATTATTAACAATTTATTTTCTGCTCACATTAGTGCATATCCCCATGTTTTAGCTGCAAATGTATTTCTCTCTCCACCAGTGATCCGTGTGACCAGGCCACTCGACTATGAGATGATTCCAAACGGGGTGATCTATTTGACGGTGATGGCTAAAGATGGTGGAAACCCAGCTCTCAACAGCACTGTCCCTGTCACTGTGGAAGTGATAGTAAGTACATATCTGCAGCAGACTCGCACAACAACACAACTTTGGCCTCCAGCCTTGTAATGACAAGCAGATACAGTTGTGAGGATGGTAGTAGCAGCTACTCCTTCCAAAGTGGTGACTGCAAACAGCTACAGGCAAGAAGCTTTACCCTGCAAGTGGGAACATTTTTATGGATATCCCCATCATTTATAGTATATTCTCATGAATTTATGATCCTTCATCAAACCTGACAGGTACACATTAATATTGAAGGGAATTGGGTTTAATATCATATCTTGTTATTTTATTGTTTCTCAGTCCAGGGTTTTTGAGACAGCTTTTAATAAATTTTTTAAGCTATAATTGCTTTTTAATTCTTTTATTCTATACCTTACTTAAGTGTATTTTAGTATATTTTAGCTTTTATATTTTAGGGTGTTTGCTTTTACTTTTAATTTAGTATAATGTATTCTATCTAAATATTATTCCATTTTGTTTTATATGAATTTTCCAGTGTACTTGTTCGGTGGGGGCAAGGACAGTGGTCTGAGACACTATGTTTTATGTTCATGAACATATGTACGTGTGTGTGTAAAAATAGGTTTATGTATATGTGTGAACTGTAGAGTTGTGAACTTGGTAAATTAGAGGAAAAGAAGGAGGACGGTTCACCGTGTTTTTATTGTAAAACACATTGAGATGCATTATATGTGTGATAAAGTTCTCTGTAGAAAATAGTTTAATTTAATTTACCTGAATCTCCATTCATTGTGGGACCTGTTTCATCTGCCTCAGCGTAGGTCGCATCATTTGTCTGTAACTTGTATGTTAAGTTTCAGTATTTTTGCTCTTTTGACCCGTGTCTCACTTCAGCTTTGTTTGCAGCTTTATCACAAGCCGTGCAGACATCTCGACTTACAATTTGGTTGCTTTTGTCACTCCTGTCGCATAAAGTCTCATTTTAAGACTCACAACCATCTACTCACTCACAGGAATTGGATATGCTTTAATACATGAAAGACTTTGGTTCTATTTCAACCAGATATTGCTCCATGGTTTGCCCTGTACATTTCTCTAAAGCCTGATAGCATTTGATTGGCGCTCTGAGTTAAGTGGCAGCTATTGTTTGGTCAGAAGAAATCATGCCATTATATTGTGCTCTGATTGTTTCATTGCTTTTTTTTCTTTCAAATTATTAAAAGCAATGAGGCAGTGTTGTCTGTGTGTGCAACATGACTGATGTTAGCTGTTTTATTCACAGTCCCAATTTAAATTAATGCAGTCTCTGGCTCACTGTTAGTTTCACATACTTTGTCATTATTATTGTTTTTTTAATCAGTATCATTTTGCACCTTTTTGCTGTCATGATCTTAGATATGTACATTTTAGGCACAGTATAATCTTATCACTGAATTTGTCAATTCAGTGTGTCAAAGGATGTCTTGTTAATCTTTTAAGTTAACTCTTACTAATAAAATATTAATTTGATATTAGTCTCCACTGACACATAACCACAGAGGCACTTGGTCTGATTCACAAATGCCACAGCAAATGATTTTGAGATAATGTGAGTGTTTCCTTGTTATTCCCAGCTGTGACTCTTAAGTTAAAGGTGATATGCAAGCTGCAATCTCTCGTATATTCTTTATTTTACTGTCAACTTTTGAATAGAAAACATAACTATTTATCTTTTGTTAAGCCGCTATAAATACAGCAGTAAACGTAAACTGAGCAATCCAAGCTCATAAACAGTCTTCAGGCCCTCAGTATCTTTTCCCATGATATACTTCCATTATAGATTTAATATCCTTCATAGAAAAAAGACAGAAAAATATGGATGAATATAGTTTGATATGCGAGGAGCGTAAGAATGTCTGTCCATATCCTACATGAGGGAGAAATACTGTGTAAAAGAATGCTAAAACCAACTGGGATAGATATGAACAATTCAGTATTCCCTCTATTTCTCTGCATCTGTCTCCCTCTCTGTCCTCCACAGCTTCGTGACTCACACCACAGGGGTTTATCAGTAGCTGGCAGCATCACACTCGCACAATGCTTTGCACCAGTGTAACACAGAGCCCAAATAGATAATGGTACCAGTGACTGTTGTTAAAGTGTTAACATTTCTCAGCTGCTCGCGCTGTAGGGAGCTTCTCTGTGAATAGCCACACAACTGGATGTGTTGGTGTGAAATACAGTGTTATTCATGAGTGGGAGGTTGGGAGAAATGTTATCCACTGGATCCGTTTGAAATCGTACGCTGTTATTTGTTACAGTCAAATATTCCTATCGGCTCACCCTTTGCTTTGGAAAATGGGATTAACACTATGTTTTTTAGTGCTTTTTGTTATTGTTTTTAACTGCCTTTACAAATATGTCTTAATTGAGTATCTGTCTCATCTTGTGCATCATTTTCCGTTGTGTCTGATACTGAAAGTGCTTATAAATCTATGGTTATTGTTATTGCCACTTGTGGTTGTTCATAGATTATCTAAATTATGCTTTACACAACAAGTTTAAAAGAGATTTAAGTTTAAAAGAACAAGATTTATTGTTATTTTTTCTGTAGATGAAGAGCGATCAGGACAATACTATCAGTCCTGTTTTAAAGGGATTTTATAGCTCGTGTTCTGTTAATTCCCAACTCTTTTAATCTTTGTGTTAATGTGCACTGACAGCTTCAGTCCCATTTTAGTTCTTTGCTAGCAAATTTGCATATTCTCATTGTTTAGCACATTTGCTTGAGCTGTTGTTGATGTTTATACCTCCTCCAGGATGAAAATGACAACCCGCCTGAGTTCAGCAAGCAGTCTTACATTGTCAAAATCCCAGAGAACATTATAGCCGGTGAGTCACTTCCTGCATTTGGGGTTACAGTTTAGTTGTTTGAAAGCAAATTATGGTTTGCACAGCCTGTACAGCTCTTAAACACAATGTTTTGCTGATACAACTGCTTCTTACTTGAGCTGTCTTTATGTTTTGATATTCATCAGTCCGTTTTTTTCATTGCCAGGGGGTGTGTTTCTTATGTTTCATTTTATTTCCTTTCTCTGACCTGCTATGTCTTACATGTTTTGTTTGGATAATGTTTTGAAATGCTCTGTCAGAATGGGGGATATTGACTATTCAAGGGAAATCACTGGCTATTATATTCCCTCTCATGCCTACATTCAGAAAGCTTTTTCTTCCCAGACAATGGATTAGTTTCCACTCGCTAGAGGGAAATGGGATATATAACTGCCCCTTTCTCTTTCTGAGTTCCACTGGCCATGTGTATGTTTTGCAACACATTTCCAAAGAAAAAAGAGAAACACAAACAAACAAGGAAAGAAAAACACTTAGCTGAGCGGTTTGGATGAAGGCTAAGCTTTAAGGACTGCTTCTACATTTTTGGCCCCCAGCTGGAAGCCTGAGGCCTGCTCTCCAAGACAGAGCTCAGGGCTAGCCCTTCATCTCTTACTGGCTTCTCTTCCCTTTGCCAACCTGGGTGTTGATCAGCCCTGTGCCAAGTATGGACTTTGCCAAACAAGCTGATAAACCACTAATCCACAAACCCACTCACTGCCATGCCATCAGTGTTGCTGTGAATGGGGGCGGTGAAGAAATGAGCTCTGTGAACATCATTGCAGACTGTCTCTCTCTGACTGTCTCTCCCTTTTACATGACTTTGTCTCCCCCCCCTCCTCCCAGTTCAGCAAGTTTGTAACTTTAATATGTCTGTGCCCCCTCTCCTTCCATTTCTCCAGGGGCAACCGTGCTGCTCGTGAATGCCACTGATTTGGACGCCTCGCGGGAGTTTGGCCAGGCGTCGCTCATCTACTCCCTAGAGGGCTCCTCTCAGTTCCGTCTTAACTCACGCTCAGGTATGTACTGTGTGTGCAAGCGTAAAGGAGCTGTTCCCCTTTTTTTCCATCTTTAGCCTTTTACATTTGGGTAGATTCTTATATCATCCAGTCTGCAGATTATTTTTGTTTTTTTACCCATGTTTTTTTATTTTTATCCACTCTTTTTGTATTGTGTATTTTAGGAGAGATCACCACTACAGCCTTGCTGGATCGAGAGCAGAAATCTGAGTACATCCTTATAGTCAGAGCTGTGGATGGGGGAGTTGGTCCACAGCAGAAAACTGGCATTGCCACGGTAACAACCTTTACTGCAATCATTTGACTCAGCATATGATCAATACAACCTACTTTCCTTGCCACTACTTTATTGCTTATTCATCAAAATCATTTTATAAAAACACCTTTTTGTGCTAAGATTAGTAAATTATTGATAAGATTTTTTGTAAAGCTACAACCCAAAGTAATTTATCACATAGTTAGTAAAAAAAAAAGCTCTTTATATTTAATCTGCATCATAAACTGTTCTTCCTGTGATGGACTGGCGACCCACCCAGGGCGGACCCTTCCTGCTAATCGCTGGGATAGGATCCAGCTCCCTGCCACCCTCAATTAAACTAAAGAGAAAATGACTGACCGAATTAACAGTTCTCCTCTCTCCTTGACTCAGGTGAACATCACCATCCTTGACATTAATGACAACGCCCCTTTGTGGCCAGAAGAACCATACCAGGCCAACGTAGTGGAGAAGAGTCCTATAAACACTGATGTCATTTCTGTGAGTGCTGCTGGTCCTGCCTGTTGAACATTACTTGACTGATTAGATGATGATGTTAAAGGTAGACACACTCCTATGAAACTAGACCTTGGTGTGGTGATCGTTACATAAACATAAATTATTATCATTGTTCTGCAGAGATGATGTTATGATGATGAGCAACATTTGTATTTTGTTGTTTTTACTCTTTCATTTTTTCAAATTGTGGTTTATTTATTTTATTTATCAAACAGTTTAAAAAATATCACTTCAGAGCAAAACTATCATAAATGTGAAATTGTAAATTAAAACTATGTGGCCAAAAAAGTTATTGATAACGGATCTGTTTAGTTACATACTCCATAATCGAAGGACAAAGAACTATTACTGCACAGGTCATCACAAAGTAAACTCTGCTATTAGCTCAAACTCCCTCATTGTCCTGCTGGTGTCTTTGGCAATGTGTTGTTGGTAATTAAGCCTGATTGTCCATTAATTAAAGAGGCGTCACTGAGTGTAATTAAGAGAGTCTGATAGCTAATTAAAATGTAGCCTGCAGTCACATGCATTGCAAATTATTCAGCTGCTAGGCAAACGAGGAAGCAAGACCATGTCTTGCAGCGTAAAAGAGTGTAACGCAGATGTGGTGAGCAGAAGAAATAAAACTTAAAGCCACTCTGTTATATTTTCCACTTGTTCATGCTCTCTTGTAGCTATTCCTCAGTTGACTTCATTCATGGTGCATCCAGCGATGCGATGCACACTGAATGTGACTCTGCGCTCAGCGGACAGACGTTGTTGCCCCTCTGACCACTTTACTGAGAAATCTGACCACCCAGCCTTACAGCTCTGTAATTGGCCCCAGTGTAGCCCTGGCCTAGCCAGTGTTTCCATGGTGACAAGAAGCCACCTGCTGAGTCCTCTTGGAATTGTCCAGTGAGCCGATGAATTCGGCTGCTGTGCCCATTGCAACGATCAGCCTGCTGAAATCTCACAGCACCACACTATCAATTCTGTAGTCCCCAACACACACACACACACACACATGCAATGAGCTTCCTCATGCATCTCCTTTCAAAACATAATTCTCTTTTCTGCTACTCTACAGCCAAACCAGAACCACAATTCAATAGACAAGGCTAATATATTTGCTCACCATCTTTAAATGTGCTCTGCTTTGCCCAGAATTGATTAGTTGAATGAACCTCCTCCAGACACTTCCTCCAGACACTTCTCCACATCTTATGCCACCTTACTTGTCTGTGCAGCAGCTGCTAATCAATAGGACTTCAAGATGCCTGCATAACATGTCTTCTTAATAATTCAATACCCACAAAGCCTTTGTTCCTTTAATGACCAATTAACTAGTTTCCAGCATTTTTAGTCAGCACACTAAATAATTGATCAGCTCTTTAAAAATCAGCCAGTATTTTAGCTGGGCTCCCAGCTTCAGGCATTCATCACCCATTGCCACTTTGTGTCAGAAAGAAGCAGTTACCATTTTTCTTTTAGCTGACTGATGAGTAACAGCAGTTGGAAGGGGTTGCATTGGCATGGAAGGACGCCTTCTTATTATCGGTACTATACCAATTATTCCTATTTCTTCCCTGTTTCATTCCCTCATTCCTTCTTCTCTCCTGCAATTGTCTATCATTAATCATTCTTGTTTCCACAGCTTCAGGTTGCTCCTGTTAGGGACCCTCTGAAGCTTCTGTTATAATGAATTTAGTGGGGGTTTCTTTCTTCCACTCCTTCCAGGTGTTAGCAATAGACCCTGACAATGGAGAAAACGGGACAGTGGTATACAGCATCAGTCCAGAAAACCGTTTCTACACCATTGACAGCAGAACAGGAAAGATCCGTACAAGCGGAGTCACTCTGGATAGGGAAAGCACAAACTACAAAGATGCAACACTTATGAGGACCATCGTCATCTCGGCTGTTGACCGTAAGTAATGTGTGTTTGTGTGATGCAGTGTATTTTGCTCTTTTATCCGCCTTCTACAATGCAAATTTCATTCAGTTGTGAATGACTTAAAGAACGCTTAAAAGTGCATCATTCTGTATCGTATGCTTTAATTTCCATCCTCCAAGCTCTTTGCATTACATGCTGTGTCAGGAAAGTTGGGAAACTTTTCTGACGTTTTTAATGAATAAACTCATTTGACCATGAGAAAAGCTGTTAAGCATGTGCATGGAGCTTTCTCTTGTCTGTCTCTTTGGCGCCCTCTATAGGTGGTGTACCTCCACTGCGTGCATCAACCAGTACCACAGTATTTGTCAACCTGCTGGATCTCAATGACAACGACCCAACTTTCCTCAATCTGCCATTTGTTGCTGAAGTCCCTGAGGGGCTGCCTAGAGGGACTTCAGTTTTTAGGGTAATATTGTAAAGTAAAGTAAAGTACTGGGAAAATGTATAAATGATGAGAAAAAATAATTGTGTTACAGTTTGTGGTATTTATTTATTTAGAAAAAAAATGTATGCTTTAATTTAGGACTAGCTTTTTCTTTTGATTTTTTTTGTCTTGATTTCTTTCTTTGTAAAAATGGATTTCATTTGCTTATAAATTCTTTTAAAAAATGGGTTGGGTTTAAATAATAAGCATATGCTTCAGCCAATTACCCTTTGATTAGCGTATTTATATTATTGTTTTCTATTGTGAATTTTTATTTGTATTTCTTGACTGTTAATCAAATAAATATTCATTCATTCATTTAATATTGTATAAAGACTAATGTACTTCTCTCTTTTATTTCAATAAGGCTTTAAAAATAAAAAGATAGTCTTTGGTCATTATTTGCTGCCAATTTTGGTTTGGAAGCTTATTTATTAGCATTAATTTATATAAAAAATAGAAAATGGCTATTGAATTTATTCAGATGTGATGTTTAGAAAACATTACTACACCTAATGTTTTCTCTTTATTTATCATATATCATATATATCATATATCATAAATACTACTATATTTCTGTTTTTTCACCCTCTTTTGATTGACTTGGCCTTCCTCTGTATTGTCCCTCACTAATATCCTCTTCTAGGTCCAGGTAGTGGACCCTGATGAGGACAAGAACGGCCTGGTTACATTGGCCTTACAGATGGGAATGCCTCGTCTGGACTTCTACCTGAACACCTCCACTGGTGTTCTCTCCTCCACCGCTGTCCTGGACCGTGAGCAGATCGAACAGTACCAGTTGAGAATTATCGCTTTCGATGCAGGGATCTTCCCCCGTACCTCTACTTCTACCCTCACTGTCACAGGTTAGACGCTTGGCATTCATTTCCTTTGACACTTTATGCATGTTTAATTTTAGATCTTTCCCTGAGGACCTGCAAATTCATTTTGACACTAAACTGGTCATTTCTGAGAAGGCTGATGAAAAAGATGCTACCACCTGCTGGTGGGATATAAAAATAATGTTAGCTTTAAAATGCTTTGGACAAGATAGAAAAGGGAGTTTCTCAAATGAAAGAAATGGGTCAAAAAAAGCCTTAGAGAGGCTTATAAGATGAAGTTATAATTGATACTTAACAAGCCTTCCTTCTCACTGCAGCACTCTACTGCCTTATTTGTCCTCATATGCATTTATCCATGTGTCTCATGTGTTTTTGTCTGTGTGTTTGTGTGTATTTGTCAGTTCTGGATATAAACGATAATACACCCACCTTCAACCCTCGGGTGTACAATGTTTCCCTGGAGGAGAGTGTCCCTAGACACCAAGTTGTAGCACAACTCCGCTGCACTGACAATGATACTGGTCTCAACGCCGAACTTAGCTACTTCATCACAGGTCAGAGGTCACAGTGGAAGGGGTTTTTGTATGTTGTTGGATTACAGTGTTATAAGCCTTTGGAAACTTCTAGTACTGTATTGTGCTGTGAATCTCAGCACCTTCCATCCATCATACAAGTTTGTGTATGTGACAAGCCTGCATATATGTACCTGGATGATAAGATGTGTCTGTGTGTTTTTTTATTATAAACCAACCTATTTAATTCAAAATTTGATATGTAATTTTAGAAATACATTTTGTACTGTGTATTTACAGATGGTAACCAAGATGGAAAGTTTACAGTGGGGTTCAGAGATGGTGTCGTTAAAACGGTGGTCGGCCTTGACAGAGAGATCCAAGCATCATACACTCTGGTCATAGAAGCTATTGGTGCGTAATCTGTTTTACTTTTTTATACCATATGATCACTTGCTGTTTTTTTTTTAATAAACAGCCTTTGTTTGTTTTATCCTAAGTGTTTTTCTCCTAATCTTCAATGCTATAATGTTCTGCAGGTAGAACATATTGGAGTGGCAAAACACTGCCTGCAGCTGCAGAGACATTGCTCAACTCGAGTTGTCTTTGTTCCTGTTTAGTAAAAACAGAACAAGAACTGAGGTTTTCCTGTTTTTGGATTGACTGTGTGAGGAAAGCTGCTGAGAGATCCACACACATCAGAGCAGACTTAATGTAAAACAGTGCAAGAGACCAGAAATAAACACATCGTCCTAAATTACAACTGGATAGAAATGACCAAACAATGTTCCAGGGTTGCATCTTTAGAAAAAAAACACATTTTTGGTTTCCGTATTTTTTCTACAGATCAGTAGATTGTCTTTTTGGCAAATCAATCATGAATATTACTGCATCAGACAAAGCCTGTGTTGTTTTGTTGATGTTTATCATGTTTTCGCTGGGCGTTGAGCCCATTTGTAATCTTTGAGACACGCCTGGACCAATGAGCAATTAAGCATATAAGTTTGAGGCAGCACATAGAAATACAGAGTGAGCTTCGGCCTAGGAGCTGGGATTTTGTGCCTTGCTCAAAGGTTTTTCAGCTCTGAATGTTTGAGTGAAACAGTTCTTTTTCTTCCATCCTGTCAGAGAAACATACTGCAACCTTTCTGGCCTCTTTAAAACAGCTGACGACTATTTATGTTCACAGCTTCTGGTATAATCACTATACAAGCACAATGACTGTTCGGTTTTTCTGTTGCTATACTTGACTTCATAATCCACTTCATAACTGATGGTTTTCTGAATTTATTGCTTTCTCCACAGACAATGGTCAAGCGGACAGCCGAAGGACAGGCACAGCTACTGTGTTTGTTATGGTGCAAGATGTTAATGACAACAGGCCCATATTCCTCCAGAACAGCTATGAAACTAGTGTTTTGGAAACCGTGCCCAGAGGAACAAGCATCCTGCAGGTAGAAGCAGATCTGGAAACAAACAGTGCTTTCAGCAAAATCACAGCTCTTTATTTTTAAGAGATTCACTGAATCATTTACAGAGTGCTTCCTTTTTGGCCCAGGTTAAAATCACATTGTTTATTTTGGGTATATACAGCATTTTGAGCCCGGACGAGGAATTAAGAGTTTGTCTTAATGCACCTGAGTTGACAGATGGATTGGGTTCATTGCAACAGAGCAATTTACAACTTGGATAATAAGATTGGTGTTTTTTTGTCAGTTTGAGTATGGTTGGTAAAAAATAAGCTCATATTTAAAGTATCTTATAGGTTAATATTTGACAGGATCTCTTTGAGGCTTCAGTCCAGCAGTGAATAATTTATCCTGGTGCCTTCATAAAAATGCCTTCTCAATGTGTTTGGATTGAGTAATTATTAAATTAAATTATTTTTATCCTTAAAGAATTCGAATTGGAGCTGTGATCATCCTCAGAAGATCATTCTCAAAGGTTCTACACTTGCTGCTCTGCCACAATGGCTGTTTATTTCTTTTTTAAGTGCTTGTGAATAATTTGATAGGAACCATCATCTGCACGGAAATTAAAGAGTGTATATAAACAAATTCTTTAAAAAAGCACTTCCTTAATAGGACTTGTTTTTCTGTTTACAGCCATAAAACTTGTTGTGTCAGAGGAACAGTCAGTCAAACTTCATGTGCTTGAGTCAGATCTCAGTAATATAGTCATATAGACAAGGCATAGTGAGATGGGGGTCCACGTTGGTGTCCAGCTGTGATGTCTGTGTAGCTGGAGGCTGGGACATGTGTCTTCTGTCGTGCTGGTGTGGAGTACGGTGGGGTGGTCGTCTGAAGGAGAGGTTGTATGAGCGCCGGTATGAGCCCAGCCTCTTCCAAACCTTGAGCTGGGGCTCACTTGAAAGGCTTCTTCGATGATTCAAACTATCTCCTGGGCCGCAACTCGCCTCAGAGTCCCCATCCTGCTCAGCGCGCCGCCACACTGTCATGAAGATGGCTAACCCTGCCAGCAGCAAAGACAAGCCCAGGACCACCATGATGGTGAATTCCGGATCATGTGTGTCTGAGGAATGAGTTGGAGGGTGTGAAACAGCAGCAGAGGTGGTGGAGGCTGCCAGGCTGGACAGAGTTACATTTTCAGTGTGAGAAGTAAACGTGATGTTGGATCCTGGGTCAGTGGTATTCATGTTGTCACGTCCCTGGATGGAGAAAACAACAATAGTTAAAGAAGATGCACATCTGCATGTGTGGTCAGCCTCTATCAAGGTGTTTTATATATTTTCTTTTGCCCCACTAGTCAAACAAAACTAAGCCAGGAGGTTAATTTGGAGGTTTAGTTTCTTAGATTTAGATTATTACAATCATACACCCATACACGGGTGTGCACAAACATACATGGAAACTCCCATGCATCCATGTATGTGCAGATTCAGTGAATGTTTGGCATTTGCAACAATTATAGCCATTAAATCAAGGACTACAAAACAGTTAATGCTTGACAGGCTTTCTTCAATATAAAACAAATTGGGTTTATTAAAATTCCCCGTGTATAATGTACAGCAACCACCCCTCCTGCCGCAAGTCACCAATTACCCCCCCCTTCCTCACCGATTTCTGCGCGCCCCCATCTTCAGCATGGTAACATTTGTAAATGTCATCGTCCTTAATTCAGCGGAGACAAAGCATGGCTTATCGGTTTAAGGGAAACACATTGGGACGTGAAATTATTTTTAAGACCAAATGCCAGGAAAGCCGTGAAAAGGCCAGTGGAGCAGGATGGCTCGTTAGAGAGTCAGTTCATTAGTCAGCTCTTTCATGCACATTCAACACAAACACACACACACACACTGCTATTTAAAACAAGTACTTTCTTTCTGCAACTTATACTGTGGCTTGCGCATATTCATTATTAGGCACACTCTTATGTTTGGCAGTTTTAAGGTACTTCCCCTCTCCTCCTCTTCTTCACCCTTGTTAGAGATTTGACTGCTCAGCTACTTTTGAGACAGGTAACCCCCTTCTTTACTTCTTCTGGTCACTCTTAGAGTTACCTTGTTCTTAGATGAGAAATCTAAACAATTTTACACTTTCAAGCTCTTTAACAAATTGCAAGTATATTTCTATTTACAGTTCTTTTTCATCATTCTTGCACACGCTCTCCATTCTGCATCTCCTTGCGTCCATCTGCTCAAGCACATGTTGACCCAATAAACTTCCAACTTTAGCAAGTTGAAAATAATTTGTTTCTCTAAAATTGTCAAAAGTGTTCCATACACAAAGTCCTTGTAAGATGGAAGAAATGTCTTTTAGAGTAAAAAATACTCACACTTTGGAGACTCTGTGAAACAGCACCTTGCTTAGTTCCACTAACCGAGGGAAGACCTGTTTCGTGGATCTGCACACTTGTTTTTTCCCCCTTAAACTGCTGCTTTCCCAGAAATAGAGGGGGAAGCAGTGGGGAGAGGAAAGAGGGGGGGGCAAAATGTGGGTAACTGCAAAGCAAGCATCCTGCTACTTTGATGGCAGATAGCCAAGGGCAATAGCATGTTTTTTTCATCCACTCAGAGGCTTTGCGCAAAAATCTGTGCTTAAACTTCATAAGATTACACGTACAACTTCCTCCTCTACAACATAGTTCTGTACTTTATACACCCCTTTTATGGCCTAAGTGGTTCATTCCGCCGTGTAATACCCTATTCATCACTCACCCATCTGACCCCCCAGCGTCTTTCTCCCCCTCCCATGTACCCCTCTTTCTCTTCTCCTCTCTACATCCCTTTATAAAGCTAATGAGACTGAAGTTGGGCCTCTCTACACAGAGAGAGCAAAGCAGGACACACAGGGCAAGACAGATTTTAAGAGTTCATGTGTCTGTATTTGTGCATATCTGAGTAGATGTGCACATGTGCTGTAGTGTCTTGAGTGTACATCTTTGTATGGAGTAAATTATATACTTTATACCCAAGATTTTGACATATGTGGAGAGGAGAGAAGATGTGACATGAAGTCAGCCTTATCCAGTGGCTCTGTGGATTCAGAAGTCAGTCTTATGACAAGGCCCATTCACCAGCACCCCAGCATGCTTCACTATTTGTGTGTTTGGTGCAGAGCCATGCAGTCTGTGCAAGATCTGGGTTTTTGGGTGCTTCTGGCTATCTGCCTGTAACAAGGGGAGAGAAAGCTCCCACTGCCAAACTATGATGGGGTTGTTGTGGCAACAAGACACTGAGCACCAGTAAATGTAGAGTGAATGAAATGAAGCATACTTATTTATTCATCTGTTTGCAGAAAACCACATAATCAATTGAATCCAAACTGAAAGTGCCCTATAAAATATTAGAGTAATGGCACAACAGTAGCAGCAAAAATGACATTTATGGGTATCTCCGATGGCTGAGTGAAGAAAATGCATGTAAACAACAACAAAAAAACTCAAGAGAAAAACATCCCTGTACACTAACTGGTTTTTCATTTGGGTGTAACTGGGTATTTAGTTATTTTTCCCTTATCTTGAGTTACTACAAACTTCTGTCTGTGTTTGTGTAGGTTCAAGCCACAGATGCAGATCAGGGAGAGAATGGCAGAGTTTTGTACAGGATCCTTACTGGTAAGTATGGCTGTCCATCAACTTTCATTTTTTCCAGGTAATCCTCAGATATTTCCTGCATACCAATGAATGAACAAATGGTTTAGTTGATTTTTAGCATGTAAAAGTTTTGCGTTTCCTGCTATTTCCAAAATGTTTTCTAAAAGTGAGAAAAAGGGAACCATCAAAGTTCAATCTATGTGCATGGTCTGCAGCTGGAACTTAGAGATTTTTCAAGAAAAGCAAGTTGTTTGTTGTTATTGAATTTTAAAGAAATTATACCAGATTTAATGAGTTCTTATTATACTTTGCTCTATCATACCTCCAAAGTTACAGGTCATTTATAAGGTCATTTCTGCATAGTTTTGCTGACAGACAATCAGAAATTAAATCAAACCTCTGACTTTACTTTTACTTAGTCAGGGGGAATTATGTCAGTTACTTAGTATATGATATTGTCAATTTATTTAAAACCAGAAACTAGATTAAGCAGCTTTCTAAATGTGTGTCTGTGTGTTTTTTGTTTGTTTGTTTTTTTTTTTTTTTACTGAATCCTCTTGTTGCCTCACTTTTCTTCCTCTCATTGTCTTGGTCTGGTGTTGTGCTTGGGTTTGTGAATGCATGCTTGCAGGGAACAGCAACAATCTGTTCAGCATAGACAGACAGACTGGGCTTGTGACAAGAGGCCCCAATGCTCTGGACAGGGAAACGAGCAGCTCTCATGTGTTGGAAGTGGAGGCCTACAACAGTGATGAGGGTAGCATGAGGAGCTCTGTGAGGGTGAGAAAGACGGGAACACCTGTAGTGGAATTTTTTTAAAAATGTGCTGATGCAGAAGCATTAAAAACATCTTGCATCCCAGTGTTTTATTTCCTACCAACAGTTCAACAACTTTTCCTGCAGGTGATCATATATGTCAGTGATGCCAACGATGAAGTACCGGTATTTACCCAGCAGCAGTACAACCGTCTGGGCTTGAGAGAGACTGCTGGCATTGGCACTTCTGTGATTGTGGTGCGTGCGACAGACCGTGACACTGGTAAGCCTATTCTCAGACTTCTAAATCTGATCCAGCACCTGGATTTCACCTCCTGTTGGCCTCCTCCAGGAACAAGTTTTTGAACCACAGTACAAGAGTTTAGAAAAAATGGTGGGAAGTGTGGCTGCTCTTCGGACAGTCAGAGCACTTTGTGGATTATCAGCTGTGACACTAGTGGGTGCTGTTCCATAGCAGAAATGTATATCACCCTTTTTTGTTTCTATGATGTGCTAAACAGATAACATGTACTCTGACAGCCATTTAAATCTCCACTTCTCCTCTGCAGCTCAAACTTCCTCTCTTCACTTCCTATTTCAGAAGTTTTGCTTTATGGTTTATGTGATGACAAATGCACTTTCCAAAACATTAGATCGGACTTGAAACTGAAATAAACACAACATAGTCAACAAAACAGTCCTGATATAAAAAATATCACAGAACACATATTTGAGTAACTTGTCACTGTAGTTCCTCTGTTGTAGTTTTGAATTGAATTATACCCGTGTGTATCATGAACTTTCACCATATAATGTGTTAAAATAAGCAATTCCTTGTCAACAACCCCATCTTTCTGTTCAGGTGATGGTGGAGCTGTTGCTTACGCCATTGAATCCGGCTCAGACCGCAAGTTTGAGGTGGATGTGAGCACTGGTCTGGTCACCACTGCGGACTACTTGGACTATGAGACCAAGATCTCTTATAACATGACCGTCTCAGCCACTGATCAGGCTATCCCGTTCCACAAAAGCTTCTGCACCGTCTATGTTACCTTACTTAATGAGTTGGACGAAGCCGTTGCCTTCATCTCAGCAGGCTATGAGGTATCACTAAAGGAAAACATTGCCACGGGAACAGAGGTGGTTCAGGTGCAAGCCCAGTCCGCTGACAACTTGAACCAGCTGAAATACCGCTTTGACCCTGATACATCTCCAGCAGCTCTGGCTCTCTTCAAGATAGACAGCGTCACGGTGAGTGAGGCTGGAGTGAAGGAGAGGTCACACTGTTCTTCTCTCTTTTATTGTGTACTTGAAAAACTACACCCAGCTTCTGTCTAATGTGTGTCATCCATTTACCACACTGTGCTCTATGATTTGAACCAGCGATCTTGTTGCTACACGACTGTGAGCTGATTGTCTTCCTTGAAGTAATTTGATTCCTTTCAGGAATGATTTTTTTTATCTGATACTTGTGAGTTTCTCTGTTTTTTTGGCTCTGCTTTGGGTCTGAGAAGTTCCACCTTGTGTAAAATGGAAGTAAAAGTATCTGCGTGGTGTCACAGGGCCGCATCACAGTAACAGGCCTGCTGGACAGAGAAAAGGGGGATCTCTACACCCTGACTGTTGTAGCTGATGATGGAGGACCCAAGAAGGACTCCACTGTGGTATGTCCCTTCTTGTTCATTTTGTTGGTTGAGCTCCAAATTTGAGGATCAGGTTTTTTTCTTATTTCTGTATGGACTGTCTATTCTGTTGTAGAAACTAAATGCCATTCCTCTTTAATTCAATGCATCTGTTCTTGGAACTGTAGAAGGTAAGATTCTATTTATTTTAACCGAACAAGAGTCCAACATGGGCTTATATGCGGTATGAAAAGTTACTGTCGTAGATGTTGTTTGCTTGAGTTTGATTAACTTCAAAGGTAAAAAATCTCCTTTTTAATCTTGTGGTAAAACCCACCAATGATCTTGTGCTTTCACAGGTGTCCATCACTATTTTGGATGAAAATGACAACAGTCCAGAGTTTGACATTACATCAGATACTTCTGTGAGCATCCCAGAAGACATGGCCATGGGTAAAAGAGTGGCAGTGGTGCTGGGAAGGGACCGAGATGCTGGTTTAAATGGACTGGTGAGAATAAAGAAAGATGGAAGAATGCAGTTTTACATTATATAACTCCAGTCACATGAATGGGCACCGTTCCACTTTCACAGTTACACATGAGACTTGTTTGCACCATCTGGCACAAATATTAATGATATTATGCATGAGGCACTTCACTAATAACTTAATAATAATTATCATCTATGAATAGTGTCTTGATTCTACTTTCGCTTTTGTTGTGAATCAGTGTGCATAAATAAATAAACCCCTTTGTCCTTCTCAGACATTTTGCTGCTTTACAAAATATACCTCTTTTATTAAATGTTTTATCATTAGAACATAATCATGATTTAGGTGTCTTATACAAAAATTGACGCAAACAAAAATCTTCTATGTCATTTAAAACCACATTTTTTCAGCAGTTTTAAATTACATTAAGTTAAATTACATTAAATTACAGTTTAATTATTTGAATTGTTCCATTACCACAATAAATAAATAATGTTTCCATAAAAAACAGTAAAGGACGGTGAGTCTTGATGATTTAAGAAAAAATATTAAACAAATCTGATTATAGTAGTATTTAGTAAAAACACAAAACAAGGTGAGCAACTTTTGTGTGTTTTTTTATTGCTAGGGATTCATCTCATCAGCTTAGCACATGGAAAGATATTTTTAGACAGAAGCCTAAAATATGTAATATTTCAGTAATATAATATCTTATTTCAGCATTTTATGGCATTAGTGAAGTGTAAAGGAAGTCTTGCACAATCTGACTCCTAAAAATAGCTTTACCAAGTGAATGTTTAAAATGTGTGTTTCCACATAAAAAAAACCTTAAATAGAGAATTAACAAGGTATAAAAAGCATAATTTTTTGGAAGAATACACTGAGTCTCCTAATTCTACTTTATTTATTTACTGTTTTCTCTTTTTCTGGCAACACAGTTATTAAAATATTCATACATTGCAGGTTTATCATCAGAATTTCAAATGGAAATAAAGTTTTCCAGCAGCATTCAATATGTCATTGTCATTCTCGTCTCATTCCGGCTTGTTGTTTCCTCTCAGGTGAATTTCACTCTGGTGGCAGGCAACATGCAGGATGTGTTTAAGATCAAGACTGTCAACAACAGCTATGGTGAGGTTTATGTCAATGCGCCTCTGGACAGAGAGTCAGTGGACCGCTACCTATTAAAGGTCAGTCAACAATTCATTTGTAGTTATGACTTAATTCACCAAATACCATGATGATTATATATTTTGGTTTTTATTAGATTTATAGCACTCTCCACCCACACTCAGATCACAGACATTTCAGTACAAACTATCTTTTTGCAAATTTTTTCACATCAAACCAAAACCTGTTTTTTTTTACAATGATACCATGTAAGTATTTAGAAATGACTCAAATGTTTCCTTGCTTTTAAGGTCTTGTGATGATTCAGTTATCTAAAAGCTATTCCGCTAATCAGGCATAAAAGAAAAAGCCATTATTTTCTGCATTTCTCTCACTTAATGCTGAACATTTAAAGTTCATATGTATTATTACAGGTGCGTGCCACTGACAATGGCTCGCCACCCAGATACACAGACCACTCACTCACCGTCAACATCCTGGATGTCAATGATAACGCACCTGTTATTGAAAGTCAGAGGGGCTACAATGTCAGTGTGAGCGAGGTACGGATTGGCTGACATGTTATGTTCGAACATCTCATGTAAGTTGAATAAAGATATTTAACTTTTTAAATGTTCTTTTCAGAATGTGGGGGGAGGTACTTCTGTTCTCCGAGTGATGGCTACTGACCGAGACATCGGTCCCAATGCCATGTTGTTTTACTACATCACCGCTGGAAACCAGGACCTAACCTTCCGCATGGACCGCGTGACCGGAGAGATGGTGACACGGCCAGCTCCTCCGGATCGAGAGCGCCAGCAGGAGTATAGGCTCACCGTCACAGTGGAGGATGACGGCACTCCTCCTCTGTCGGTAAGACACATAAGCAGTACAATCCAAATGTGTTGCAAAAATATCAGTAGCATCATATCATCAATGGCAAGTTCAAATGAAGTGAATTTATTAATGCTATATTTTTGCTGTCATTTTCCTTTATTTAGTATAATACTGTGATGGTTTTTATGCTGATCTCAACTGTGCAGATGTGTCATTTGCACAGAGGAGCATCAGATATGATGCAAAGCCCATTTTCAGCAGCTTATTCCAAACAGTTTTACATGGAAATCCTGAGCATCCTGTTCAGGTAGAAGCCCAGCTGTAGTTGCCATGGTGAAAAGTAACCTGTCCTGTGCTAGAGCATTATTTTCACTTGCTTTGACTTCAAGATAGAATTTCCTTTTTATTCCTCATTATATCTCCATTAAATTATGGAAAAATGTTACTTTTGTCCAACAAGTTTCCTGCTTTTCTAATTAAGCTCAGAGTTCATATTTGAGTTGTTCATGTCATCACAACCTCTGTTGGGTGTCACTACAGTAAATCTTCACATGATTTTTCTTTTCTACAAGAAATCAAACAAAGTCTGCAAACTAAACACATCTGTGTAAAACTTTGTTTTCCTGTATGCTGTCCTGTATGATGGCCTCATGGCGCCTCAGATTTTCCTGGTCTTCATGTTTATAAACTTATACATGAAATAGTCCAAACTGATGACATTTCCAGAAGCTAGAGCACTAACAAGCCTTACACGCTGATGTTTAAATGCCTTTTCTTGAACTTTGCAGACAGATTTCTTTTTCAGAACTGTAATCAAGCAAAGGATCCAAATGTATTTTCCGCCACTGCTCAAACGAAAGCAGAGCACGGTGATGAGACACAGAAACATTTTATGACATGCTTCCACACAAGACCACACAAAAAAATAGATAGAGTGCTTTTTTTGATCTTTGGCATAAGCTTACTGAGTGTGAAGATACAGGAAACACCCTGTTCTGACAACAGGAAAGCCACAAGTCATATTTCTATAAAGACAAAAACAAATGCTGCTTTTCCTGTTTAGAAACATTAAAAAGAGCTTTTTAAATGTTGTAAATAAGAATTATTTTACATGCACATAAGCCATATGTACATCTTAAAGACATGGAGGGGGTACAAGCCTCACAAAAAACTCACACAACAGCTTGTTTTATTATGTTCTCTCCTCACTACCAGGTCTAGTATGCACCAATAAAACTACCTTTGCTGTTCATGATCGCTCCCTCGATAGCAAATGCAATGTGTCCTTGTATTAATGTAATTCAGAGACCTGCCATTTAAAGGTAACAATGATTTTAGACAAGAGACATGAGGCTTTAGAGCTTGGAACTCCATTTTATTATACAAGCTAATAAAAGAGCAGTTTAAATGCCATAAAGAGAACAGATCTGTCTTCAATGAATCTTTACACATGCTTTTTACAGTATAAAATACACAAACCATAAACAAAATTGCAATCAAGTTAACATGGAGACATTTCAAACATACCTCAAAGTAATTAAGAAAATATGTCTTCAATTTGAAAACACACACACTCATACACTACCAAAGAAATGCATAATAACACAGATACATCTGAGACATTAATATACATAAAACCCTGTCCTCTACACCTGCTACACATGACTGAGATGACTTCCAGAGCAACTGATATATTCACTTTACCTTAACGTGAAAAATAAACCACCACTGACTCATACTGAAATATAATGTAATAACAGTGACATAACGTACGGTAGTTTGTTGTTGTGACTTCATTCAAGAGACAAATAAACATTTCATTCTTATTCGATAAGCTGAAAAATGGGAAAACGCCCTCAAAAACAAGTTTTACCATAGATATGTTGTAACATTGCAGGCCACTGTGCAGTGCTTCGCTTTTCTAGGTACAGGAAAGAAGAAGCATATTTAGAACAACACAGCAGAGATTATATGAGGTAGCAAAGAAGGAAGAAGACAGAAAGCAAGAACAAATAAAAACACTTTAAAAAAAATAATGCCTTAAACACAATAAACGGTTTACTTTTTATAACCGTGACAAGAGAGTGAGGTGACCATCAGCTGCTTTGTCATCTGTGGTTCATTTAAAAGAGACACAATATAACTGTTTTGGGTTTTGTTCCTGGGATTTATATGTTTAGAACTTTTTACCCCGAGCTCGCATCGCTTTATGTTTACACCACATTACCATGGATACCACATAATGTTGGGTGATTTTATGAAACATTGTTTCTTTTACAGTTCCCATGATCAATCAGCAAATATCCAGTGATACATGTCGCTGCCGTGGTGCTTTTATGACTATATAGTAACGCACCAGTGGCAGTAGGTGGGTAGTAGAAAGCAGCACTAGTTGTGGTTTTTAGGATTTAAAAAGATTTGCAGAGTAAACACCAGCTAAAACCAACACACCATAGCGAAAAAATGTTTATCTGTACTGCACAAAAGTATGTTGCACACTTTTAGCACACATCACAGAGTTAATTTCGGCTGCAGACCTCACCAGACCAAAGCACGTGATGGTCTGGGAGCCGTTGTCAATGCTTGAACTGAACACAAGATGCAAACCACAAGCTTTGCTTCACTTTTGGCCTCCAGCTGTTGTTGCAGGTGGAAGTAGTATCAGAAAAAAATGCCATTCTTTTCCCTCCTGATGTCTAGACAAGGTAGAGATGAGAAAATGATGACCATGATGACTTAAGCCAGAGAGAGAAGGAAGAAAGTTACAGTGCTGCTTCCAGGTCAGCAGTAAGAGCAATGAATGAGGCAGTACTGCTCTTTAGACCTGCAACAAGTCAGGAGACTCAGGGATGATGTCTGAAACAGAGAGCAGAGTATGTTTGAGAGAGGCGTCCACCTACACAAATGAGCATTTCATGTTTGTGCTGACAAGTGAAAAATTGAGAACAGTTGCACATTCAGCAACGCATTTTTTCTCAGATGTGACGAGGCTGGTGAAATGTCAAAGGCCAGCTCATATCCTTCAAGTCTGTCTGCTCTGTAAGCTTGGTACAGTGACACAAAATGACTAATAGCTTTTACAGGGTACGATGTATTTTGCTGGATACCTTTCGAAAAGCAGAACAAAAGAAGTTTTACGTCTGAATTGCAACATGTTAAAGAAAACAAGGAAGTGCTGCTGGTTGAATTCTGCAAGCTGAAGGTCAGCAAACCAGAAAATCTAACAAAAAAAGATGAAGTGTGGCTTTTGTTCACACAGCATGAAACTTTAGATGAGAAACCAGGTTGCATATTTCTGCTATACATCTGCAAACCCCTCCGGGAAATGAGCTTTAACAAGAAAAAATTCCTCCTTGGCAGCAATGAAATGACTTTTAGTCAGTGTTTCCAATATTTGTGTTGTGCTATTGCAGCATCTGGATGAAGTCTCAGTCGATGACATTGCCCTGTGTGTTTATCAACTGTATATAAGCTTAAATGCTTTCCCACGTCTGTATATCAAGCTGTTTAAGGTCTTTGATGGGAGATATGTTATTGCTCTGTCTGTATTTTATGACAGCTCCCGATATCGTGTGAGATTTTGCAGCTAAGAAGTTGGGCAATCAATCCAAGTATGCCAGGAATGTCTGTACAGGTGCCTCAGGAGCCTGTAGAAAAACGCTTTGCTGAACCCCTTAGTAATGTTTCAATATTATTTCAAGCAGGAGACAGACAGAACTAAAAGGAATTTAGTCCTAATATGTGTTTCTTTGTGAGAGTGTCCTTGAACAGTGTTGGTTCTTAAACACATCATGTGCAGCTGAAACGTTTGAGCATTTTTGCAACCAGTGCTTTCATCAGAGTTCAAATTATTTCTGCAAGTTGCATGAAACCATGGTTGTTCTTTGACTGTATCTGGGTTACCGTTGAGAGTATAGTTTTTTTTATTTGCCACGTCATTGCATAACATTTAACTGCGCACACATATACATGTATGTATGTATGTATAATATACATATACATGTATACATATATATA
>JBAMHV010000017.1:6681893-6697519 GCA_037177535.1 Pseudomugil gertrudae | reverse complement strand
TCATTCATTCATTCATTTATTCATTCATTCATTCATTCATTCATTCATTCATTCATTCATTCATTCATTCATTCATTGGATACTGAATTTCCCTTTGGAGATGAACACAGACTTATTATTAAAAGAGAAAAAATAAAACAAAGCACTAAATAGTTACTTTTTTCCTTTTCAGATTTTGTTTTGTGATTTTATTGTGATTTCTTTATGATTCTACTGTTTTAATGTAAAGCACTTTGAGCTGCCCTGTACATGAAAGATGCAATATAAATAAACTTGCCTTGTCTTTATTTAGAGCTTTTTAATTTCTACCTAATGATGTGGTTAGAAAGTCAGAATCAGTTTCAGACATTTGGGCCAGTAAGTCAGACAAAACAGTAAAGAGTTTTACTTGAAGTTTTATTTTTTCTGACTGTTTCTTAATACAATATAAAATCTGTGCCACTTCAAGTTATCTTCATCAATCTTTTAAGTGGGGATGTATTCATGCTTCAGGCTTGAATACATCATGTGTTTATTCGAAAGAAATCTTATCCAGGCTAGATAAGCATCCCTCTAACTGTTATATGAGACTGGTGGAAATGGATCATGTGGCTTTCATATTTTTCATGTATTGTTTTGTTTCTTCCCGCTGCAAACTGACCAACGTGATCAAACATCCGGATTTTAAATCAGTGACGATAACTCAGCATCTATCCAGTGGTGTTGGTTTCGGTATTTTCTGAGCCAACTGAGTTCTTCAGTGTCATTATGAAGAAAGAAGCAGCTAGTTCATGTTAGCAAGTTCAACATGATGTACAATCACAAAAAGAACACAGAGGACATAAATGGTGAAAATGAGACATTTCATTGTTTAAATCATGATAAATATCAGCTCATCACAAATCAGAAGGCAGCAACATGTTTCAGAGAAGTTGGAATAAGAACAACAAGCCTGACAGAGTAAAAAACTACACTCTAAAATCAGTTGCAGGAAAATGTTGCATCCAGTCAGGCATGTTGTTTAAGTTTACATTTACATGACTAAATTGAAAAAAATAATACCATTGTTCATTATTAGTTAGTACTGAATAAGGTTCATAAGTATCCTCCGGCAGTGATAATCGTGTAAACAATACCTGCACAGTTTTAACATCCAACACTGAAACAAGGTGCACATTTGGAGACATTTGGAGCCTGTTGAACCTCATTTGTCTGAAACATGATGGTCTAGTGTCTCCACCTTGTGTAGAATATGGAACATGAATTCACATAAAGCACAAGCAGAGCAGAGAATCTGATGGTGGAGTCCAGGGATCACCAGTATCCAGCAGGTTTTATATCAGTGGTGCATACTGATGTTGTGGTCATCTGAGGAGCACGCAAAGTGCAGTAATAAGATCTCTTGACAACAACATGACTAACATCACTGTGACTAACAACATTTCTGAGCCACTGATTACAGTTAACCCAAATTTGGTCTGAAGGTCAGTTTGAACGTTTGGTTATTTCTGTCTCCAATAACTCTGAGCTTGTCTACTAGTACCTGGAAGGCCTGACATCTTAGGAATGATTAAAATAATGTGTCTCATCACTCTGCTGAGTCATTAAAGCAGCTTATCCATCCATCCAATAGATGCATGTATTTACTGCTGACCATCAGGAAAACACAGAGGAAGAGCAGTTATAAACTTAGTTCAAAGTGTGACATATTTTCCATATGTTTGTTACGGACATCTGTCCTTCAGTAATCATTTGTCATTTTCACCCTGTCAACCTGCCTGCACCCTCCCCTGGAGAGACACACCTTCACCTGCACCTTCCAGATTTGTCAGAATTTCAGTCAATCACCATCCCACACACCAGCTTCCAGGAAATAAAAGGCCACATCCTCGTAATTCAGGGAGAAACTGTTTGGAAACAGATGTTTTTTTCCCCTTGTTTTGTGGATCTGCGGACTTTGGACTTTGTGACTTGGCTTCTGGTATTTGTGGTACACTTCGTAAATTAGACACCTTTGTGGTGTGTAGCTTAGTTTAGATTTGGTTTTGGTAGTTTCACTAAGTTTAGTATTCTTGTCTTTTGTGTATATATATATATACTCACCACTACAACTACTAGGCAATATTGATTTGTTTGTATGTGAGGTTATAACAGGATAACAGGGACATATATCTCTCAGCTAATGATTAGTTATAGGTTACTAGACAATCAATTAACCCCTGAGTTGGTGTCAGTTTAATTCATATGAAGACCGAATCTTGACCCCCTGTGCAGGAGCAGCCTCCAGGCTTGCCAGTATATGAGGTGTATGCAACAGACTCTGATGAGGGAATGAATGGAGAGGTTCGCTATGCCTTCATGCAGACAGGCGGGGGAAACAGAGACTGGGAAAATTTCAACATCAATGCCATGTCTGGTGTCATCACCACGACTGTAAAACTGGACCGAGAGAAGCAGGCCCTCTACAGCGTGAGTTAACAATGTCTTGGGAGTTTGTGCTTCTAAAACATTACACATCTAAAGCATTTCTCTGATTGTGTGCAAATGGCTCCCTCAGCTTATAATCGTGGCCCGTGACATGGGCCAGCCAGTGCCTTATGAAACCACACAGCCTCTGCAGGTTGCACTATTAGACATTGATGATAATGAACCTGTCTTCCTCAAACCACCGGTGAGTGTTTATGCTTCCCTTCTATGCTATTCTACAGTCATTTAGCAGAGGCATTTATTCTAATATGATGTAATGATAAGTCCCTTCAGTGCACGTTAGATTTTGTGTTAATCTGTATGTAAGTTGTCTTTTTTTTCCCTTTTGGTCTGTTTGCGCATGTGTGCACACCTCAGCGAGGCAGCTTGTCTTACCAGAAGATGACAGTGCCTGAACACTCTTCTCCCGGTACGATAGTGGGAAACATAACCAGGGCTGTGGATGCTGATGAAGGATCCAATGCGGTTGTCTACTATTTCATAGCAGGTAATAACATTGTCTTTAACACGTGGTAACATGAGTGATTTATGCAGTTAATAATGAGCCTATGTTTTAATCCATTTTTGAGCCTGAAGTTTCCTGAATCTTACAAAAAGAGGATAAGGAGTTTCTTTTCTAATTAATTGTGTCTATTGTGTTG
This sequence comes from Pseudomugil gertrudae, assembly GCA_037177535.1. Lineage (NCBI taxonomy): Eukaryota > Metazoa > Chordata > Actinopteri > Atheriniformes > Pseudomugilidae > Pseudomugil > Pseudomugil gertrudae. The sequence goes on along the minus strand of JBAMHV010000017.1, from coordinate 6,694,412 downwards.
TTGCACAAAAGCCATTGTACTTCAAAAGCTTCTAGATGATGAAGACATTTTTTGTTGTGAAGGTGGAAACAGCGATGGAAACTTTGGCCTGAGTTTAGAGGGAGAGCTGAGGGTTATAAAGGATCTGGACAGGGAGGAGATACCAGCCTATTCTATCATCATCAAGGCTTCCAGCAACCGGAGTTGGACACAACCCAGGGGTCAGAGGTCATTACAAGCAAAAGCCCTAGATCCTTCTCTTGACCCTAGCCTGCTGGAAGTCCGAATTGAACTGGACGATATCAATGACCAGACACCACGCTTTACTAAGGCAGAATACACTGCAGGTAATGTGTGTTCAGTATGTGTGTGTGTGTGTTACTTTATGTAATCCAGTTTAATCTTCCCTCTTTGGTTTCCTGTTGCAGGAGTAGCAGCAAATGCCAAAGTGGGTTCTGATCTAATTAAGGTGGTAGCTATAGACAATGACATTGGCAACAACAGCATTGTGCAGTACCACATTGTCACCATCCGCTATTTCCAGTCCCAGAGCAATGGCAGTGAGGATTTAGGTAGTATCTTCACCATTGGTAAGTTTCCCAAAGAACAACATTCATGTTGTTTTCATACACAAATTAGAGACATTTTCCTGTTACTTGAGCCTAATCTGCCGGTGTGCACAGTGTTTATGAATTATTGAAAAGGAGGGATTATACAGAAGCAGCACTATGAGTTACATCCTTTTGGAGTTTGAGTTTGAGAACTGTTTGCATATCTCTCTTTTAATCCCTCAGGCCTGACGGATGGACTCATCCGCACATATGACCTCTTTACTGCCTACAATCCAGGCTACTTCCAGCTGGAGATTTTAGCATGTGACTTAGCTGGACACAGTACAACCACTAACGTTAATATCTACATTCTCCGGGATGATCAGAGGGTCAAGATAGTCTTTAATGAGATTCCTGATTTTGTACGTGAACACCAGGAAAATTTCATCAACCTGCTGTCCAACATCACTGGTGCCATTGTAAATTTGGATGACATACAGGTTAGGCTTCTTGTGATGACTCTATGTTGCTTTTCCTTACATTTTCATTTCTATGCTATAAATATCTCATATTGTATCTTATTTAGTTCCATGTGGACAAGAAGGGCAGAGTGAACTACGCCCTGACTGACATGCTCATTCACGTTGTCAACAACCAGACGAACACCATCCTCGATGTCGAAAGGTTTTTGTTCATCTTTGTGCTTTGACTCCATATCTTCGTGGTAATACGGAGTGAGGCCTGCCTGCCTTTTCTGTGTTGGCTCAGCAGAGAGTGGTTTCTGCTTTGCTTTACTGTGACATCTTGCCTTTCACATTTTGCAGGGTAATCCAGATGATTGACGAGAACAAGGAGCAGCTAAGAAACCTCTTTAGGAAATACAACGTTGTGGACGTTCAGCCAGCAGTTGGTGACAAGCTCCCAGATGACATCTCCACAATGCAGGTCTGCAAAGCTCAGAGCTCCTTGTGCCCACACTGTTGTAGATTGTTATCTTATACCGGTGCTTTTAAATGTGCTTTCTTTGACTCTTTCACAGCTGGTCATCATTATCCTGGCTGTGCTGTTGTGCTTGGCAGGGATTTTGTTTGTAACAATGAACTGGCACTATCGCAGAGTGTAAGATATTTTCAACTATTGCAGATTTCCTTTGAACACTGAGTAGTTTAAAAACAGCTGCATCATGTTTTAAGCTGTCAGCCAGAGCAGCAAATCAACACGCTTATGTGCTCATGATGTCTTTCTTGCTATGCTGCAGTCACCAGAGGAAGCTGAAAGCAATTGTTGCCGGCTCAACAGGTAAGAAGCAGCTTCACTGGGACGGTCCCACTTACCTACTCAGGATGTGGCTTTGCCATCTGATAACACACAGTTCATCTTTCTGCAAAGCTGCAGGGCTGCTTTCTTATACTTTTTTTGTCTTCTACCATGCAGGAAACCAAGGTCTCATGGATATCCTGGACATGCCCAACACTAACAAGTACTCTTTTGAGGGGTGAGATAAGAGATTTATTTCTACACCTGAGAAGCACACATTATTTACAAGTGTTGTATTCAGTTACCACATACCAGATACCACATACTGTGTTTTAACTTATTTGTCTTTACTTTAAAAACAGGATAAATTGCAACTTTTCAGTGTGTCATACAATGCTGTTATTGCATGAATAATTAAACATTGGAATGCTGAAGTATTTGGGTATTTTTCTTCTTTTTTTCTTGGAAACAGTCAGATTTACTGTTTGTTCCTGTTTCCAGTCTATATAATCTATGTTGCACTAGCCTTTTATTAATGAGACAAAAGTGGGGAATTCTTTGAAGCATAGTTGAGTTTTTAAAGGTTTGTGAGGCATCATGCATAGTATTTATTCAGAGCTGCTTATTTCACTGTTAAAAATCTGTTTCTTTAGTTTTTTCCCAGAAAATATTTTGCAGGTATATTTTGATAATTTGTCTTTAAAGTTAAAAACTTAAAAGGTTTTTGGTGTTCTCAGTTTTGTAGTCTTAAAATCTTATTGCTATTCTAACTTTGAAGGGTTTTTTTTATTAGTGTTTTCTGATGATACATGAGCTGTACCTGCACCTGCAGGGCTAATCCGGTGTGGTTGGACCCATTCTGCCGTAACCTGGAGCTGGCTGCTCAGGCCGATCATGAGGATGACCTACCTGAGAACCTCAATGAGATAGCTGACCTGTGGAACAGTCCTGCTCGTACTCACGTCAGTATCAACATTAATCTTACCTTATGGCACTGCCCTCTTTGTTATTCCTTGATTGTACGCAGGAGATCTTTACATCGTTTCGTTATTTTTTTGTGTCATCACAGGGTACTTTTGGTCGGGAGCCTCAAGCTAGACCAGAGGACGATCGCTACTTGAGAGCAGCCATTCAGGAGTATGACAACATTGCTAAGCTGGGTCAGATCATGAGAGAAGGGCCTATTAAGGTGAGGCGAACGAATGTTGTACACAGAAAAAAGTCTTAAACCCTTTCTTTCTATCCTTCCCAAAATGTTTTTAGGGGGGACAACAACTCAAAACTAGTTTCTACTCAGTCCAGTGGGAAACCAAAGGCTTCAATAACTTAAAGATGGGCTGCTTAGGCTGAGATTTTAACATCTTTGACATTCCTGTAGATGATTATAGTTTAAGAACATTATTAGTTAGTGTGTGGTGTTGTAGACTCTCTTTCATCCTCACTGCCATCCCATCAGGGTTCCCTGCTCAAGGTGGTCCTGGATGACTACCTAAGACTGAAAAAGCTCTTTGCAGCTCGGCTCGTCACCGTATCCACCAGCCAGGGCGATCACTCATCAATCACTGAGGTGGGCTCGGAGAAAGTGGTGATCTTTCTGGTGCTCCTGTCTGTCTTTGCTGGAGAGTGATCTGGCATTCCTCTGAGTTCCCTCATTGTCGTCCTGTCTGCAGCTCTGACGTGCAACCTCTTCACTTCTGCTTCATTTCTTCCTTAAAAACTCCAAATATGTCTTTGCCTTTAGTATGAAAATCCCAGGCTTCTGAACATCTGATGTGAATACTTCATGCAAACATTGAAATGTTGTTTTCTCTATTTAAACCAGGTCTAGTGTGGAATCTTCTCAGTCTGTCATTTATTTCTAATCTACAGATTTCCCTCCTGAAGCTAATGCTAACAAACCATTTTTTTGTCAACCTAATCACTGTTTTAATCAGCTGCTTCACTCATTCTCCCTCTTCCATCTACCTTCAAAAGCTCATCCAGAGTGATCTGGACACTGATGAAGAAGAGCATCTAGGCATGGGTGGAGGTCAAGGGACTCTGCGCTTCAAGCACAAGCTCCCTATGGAGTTGAAGGGGCCTGAAGGTGTGCATGTTGTTCATGGCAGCACAGGAACCCTCTTGACTTCTGACCTCAACAGCCTGCCTGAGGACGACCAGCGGGCTCTGGCACGTTCTCTGGAAGCACTAAATGCTGATGGGGGGTTGTATTCAGAGCGCAACGCCCGCACAGAGTCTGCAAAGTCCACCCCAATGCATCGTCACAAGGATGGAAACACCCTGTCAGAGAGTCCATTGGAGATCACAGAATTATGACTAGCCGAGGCCTCGCTGGTCTGAGCGCAACCATGACTCGTGTGTGTATCCTTGTCCCTCCAACATGATAAGTGTGGGAATCACTGGAGGGGGGTGTGTGTAGTGTAGGGAATCTCATTAGCCAACTCCACAGTGGGTTGCAAAAGGATTTAACTCACCACTGGGTTAGCTTGAGTGGATCTTAATAATGATAACGGTCTTGAGGTTTACTCAAAATGACTCTCGTAAAGAAAGGCCGCATAGAGGACACACATCTTCAGCGAGACAAAAGACAATTGGAACCATTAAAAGTCATCCAAAGAGCCAAGTGGAGGACATGGTCTCAGTCTTCTTATAGAAACATTTATTGAACCATGACCTTAATATTGTCAAAATGTGCCTCATTCTCATTGATCCCTTTTGAAGTTATGCCTGGACTGAAGACACTCACTCCCAAACACACACACACTAAAGAATAAGGAAATACACACTCAGACCAGCAGGAGGCCAACAAAGGAACACAGAAAATGACATAATCAGACTGAGGTTTTTATCTTTTGGTAATGATTACTGGTGGGAAGTTTTTTTGGGGGGGGCGGGGGGCATTTTGTTGTTGGAAATAAAGAACATTTCATTCAAACATTATTATTCAGGTGATAATTACTTTGAGTGAAAAGTGGATTTGATGTTATCGTAGTTTGGGGCAAAGGCTCTTTCTGTTAAAAAATAAAATAAACACGATACTCCAGTCTGAATGGACAAGATCAAACCTTCACACTTTGGTCCACCTGTCCATCAATAGCATGATGCGTCAGTCACACAAGGAGAACTTTTAACTGTGTGACTTCATAAATGACTGAAGACGGAGTTTGTTGTGTGGGACTGAAGCCAGAGAAAAGGGAGAAAAAAGTTGGATTTAAAAGCAAATAAAGACTTTTAAATGGAAAAAAAATATTTTGATAAACATAAAGATGGCATTGTAGCCACACAGACTTTACACTGCCACCTGGGGGAGTAAAGATCATGCTTAAAATGAGCTACTTTCCTTTATTTTTTTACTTTCTAAATAACAAAAAGTGTAAAAGAAATATTTTTTAAGAAAAATGCTGGCTTACCAAAATAGAAAATAATTTTGGATGTTTGGAGTCTGAGTATATTGTTCTATAGTTACATGTCAATTTCTTTCCTTTATGACAACTGATGCTGTTTGACGAGTGGCGTGTTTTGAAAAATTTATTTTTTATATTCTCATTTTTGTAAAATTTTTATTTCTGTCATTATTGTCACCAGCCCTGAGATCTGTGTTGGGAAATATTGTGGGATGATCTGTGATAATAAAAGAAATATGCAACGGCCTGTGACTGCGGTTACTGGGATGATGGTAGACAGATCTGCCAGATATGATGAAACCGGTGCAAAAAACATGCTGATGTCACACAAACCTTGAAAATCTATAACTTAGTATTATGAAAATCAATTTGTGCTCCACAGCTGAATTACCAGGTGTGAACTCTCATGCATCTAAACAAAAACAATATAATTATGGTGACCTATAACGTGCTGCAACAACCTTTATGCTAAACTCTTTTAAAAAATAAAGATTGTGTAACAGCTTGTAGATACTGCCACCTAGTGGTTTCAAAGTGTAGATACTAATCAAAAGAAAAAAAATCCCTTTTATTAGACCACTTCATCTTTTTATTGTTGCCAGGTTACATAAAAAGTGTTAATCAATGATAGGTGTCAAAAAACTAGAGGAGGACCACAGACAACTCAGTCCTAGAGGTCTTCATCACTGCCTGGTCAGCTTCATCGGCTTGTAGCACTTGTGGATGTTGCAGAGGTCCCAGTAGCTGGCATCTTCTTCAGTGTCCTGTTCAACTGTCAGGAGACACATGCAGGCATGTTTTACATACAAATATATACAGATGCTGTGATCAAAATAAGGGTAACTTTTTGTGAAAGAAAACAAAAAAGACTTTTCTTATTTGTTTTATCCTTTCTAAGAAATACCACTCTGCAGGTTACATGACCGATCACTTACCTCTTCAAACTTGTGGATCTGTCTGATGAAAAAGTCTCCATACCGACGGGCTACTTTAGTGTCGGCAATGTGGATCATGTCCTGAAGGAGAAAAATCCATTCAGTACTTCCAGCAGAGTGCAATCGTGCACCACATAAGCCCAACACACGGCTTTCTAACTTGTTTTCTATGCAGCATGTTTATAAACAGGCGTTTGCACTTGTGAATGAGTTCAACTCAATATGAACCTTTTACATTAACGACTAATCATCCAGCTGACCCTTCATTCCACACCTCCAGGGCATTTCTGCATATGAAAACACAAAAACATCTAAGATGTCGCATTTGACACACTTTACCTTGTCGATGTAAAAGTCCACCTCAGAAGCAGACTGAAACTCTCCATCTAGAGCTGAGATTCCACTGGTCCACACCAGGTTCTTCATCTTGTGTTTGAAGACAAGCAGCTGAATACGGAACTCCTGCTCCGTCATGTCCAGGAATCCTGCCAGTTTTGCTACTGGCATGGTGGTGTACAGCTTCAAGAAGCTGCATAGACACATGATCATAAAGATGAAACACATAAGCACCATCTAACATATTAACTGAACCATTCACCAGCTTTAAAAAGGTTTAATAAGCACAAAGTTAGGCTAGTGTACCTCCGAATGGTGGACAGCTGAGCCTGCTGCTGCACCTCCTCAGCAAAGACCTTCAGCTGTTGCTGGAATGGTTCTTTGTGGTAGTTAGGGTGGACATTGTCATAGTTTGGCACAACAGGTGACAGAAACTTGGGACAGGCAAAGCTGAATAGTTCCTCAAACACAGCCAGATCTCTGAAATAGAAAAGTTGACAAAGTTATGGTGGCAATTAAGTTTGCTGATGGTGGTGTTACACTACGTTGAATGCATATGGCTAAATTCTCTGCAATTTAATGGAGCTTTAGTTGTACCAATGTACAGTCAAGTGTAAAGAACATTTCATTAACCCAATATAAAATTACCACCTAAGTGACAAAAGAATAAACAATAGTGAAATAATTCAGTGAGACGGTCGGTTGATCCAACACTTACCCTTTCTGCATACGCAGCATCTTGTCTCCATACTTCTCCCTCAGCTGGGTGTGGATGCTCTCATCAATGCGCATTGGATACATTGTGAGAGCGATTGCCAGCAGACCATGCATCTGCTCATTTTGTTTATTGATCTAAAAACAAAATGAAAAGCATTAAACAAGATGCATCATGAAAGTTTTTTTCAGGATATTTTGTCAGCAACCTCTCTCTTCTTGGAAGGGGTGCATATATGACTGAAATCCTACTGACCATCTCATATTTATATGTGGACCTCTGGAACATGTTTCTTGTCCTCTGAATGTAGAGGAGGATGTTGGCAAAGACTCTGATTGCATCCTGGTAACGTCGCATCATTAGGTAGGCAAAACCCACATAATAGTAGGTGGTGATCTGACACTCGGGCACACGAGAATACATACTCTACAAGGAAACAGAAGGGGATCAATTAAATATAGATGGTTGAGCATACGCTCTAGTATTGTTGCTAGTAGTAGAGTGTACCACTCTTTACATTAGGTACGGTGACTAAGGTTCTACCTTCTTGTTGAGTTCAATATTCTCCAGGACTTTGATGGCCTGGTAATAATCACCAAGCAGAGAATGAAGCCTCAGAAGCCCAACCAAGCTGAAGTAGCCCAACATCTTGTACAAGGAGTGACGGCCATACTCTCCAGCAACACTCTCTGGGTCTCCTGCAACCACCAAACAGAAATGTTTACAAACCTGTAAACTAGGTTATAAATTGAGAGGACTTCATTAGATATTGAAATGAAAGGCTTCCTATATTTTCCTCTAAAATTATGGAAATGTTGTTGTGTACCTCCACTGGTGTAGACCTCAAGCTGACGGTTGATGTTGCTCTTGTCCACCAGGGAGTGCAGAACATTGAGGACGCTGTGGACATTCCAGATCTTTGGGTTGTTTCTCAGGAACTCTATTTCCTCCTCTGACTTTTTGGCCGTCTTGCAGCGATACTGACTGAAGGACTGGAACTGAAAGGAGAAAATTGTTTTAAAATCAGTTATCGCCACTGAATCAGACTTATTATAGGTGTAGATGAGAGATCGGTACTGATAAAATCTGTGCATTCTGTCTTCACCTGGTAGATGAACTCATCAATGATGTCCCAGAGCCACTGGTTCGGCAGCTCCAAGGGAGCGGGGCCATCAGCATCTGTTTACAGTCAAATATTCTCATATGAATGGTCTCTGATCATCATTTATCTTTCAAAGAAAACTACAGATGAGAAGAGTAAAAGGAAACACTTACTGAGAATATAGTTGAAGAGGTTGCAGTAGTTATAGTATGATTCAAACCTCTGATCCAAAGTTGGCCCACCCTATTCACACAAAAGACTAAGTTTACAATAAAATCCTGGAAATGCTCCAACGTGTTATTGTGGAGGTTATTGTGCAAAGAGCTTAACATATATTTATACTATGTTGTTACTCACGCTGACTTTAGCGTAGATGTGTCTGTAATAGAGTTCCTTGTAGAGGATGAGGAAAACAGCATCTGTACAAAATAAGCAAAAAAAAAAGCATGTCCTTTTGGATGAACCACTTCTACAGTATGCAGTAAAAGCTTAAAAATAGCATCTTAATAAAACACATTGCTATACTGATGTGGCAATTCTGAAAAAGTATTTCTACAAATGAATTCAATCATGCTAAAACAACAGTAGAATATGATATCAAAGTCACTCTTACCATTGCCAACAAGAGATGCAATCCCTTCAGCTTCTGGCCATGGGGACGTCTTGAAAAAACGATCAGTCAACTTGTTCCAGCTGATCAGGCACAAAGAAAAAAAAAACATACTCAGATAGCGCACACACAAATGGAAATATTTCTGTTAAAAGGAGAAAAAAATGCCATTGCAAGCTTTACTAACTAAGCCTACCTGTTTTCATAGACATCTTGAATCTCATAGATCTTTTGCTCAATGCTCTCGCTGGACACACGGTTGGACTGCAGCTCATAAACTTTCTGATCGATAAGGTCAGAGATGGTTTTGTGGAAGTACTGCAGGAAGTTCTTGATCACCTCTGGGATGACATGGTAGGTCTGCTGTTCATATTGCCTTTCATAGGCAAGGTCTGCTTTAGGATCACCTGGCACAAGATTGAAGAGCAGAAGAAATTATACACTTTGTTAACATTTGATTACCGTAAAAATTTCTAAGCAGATTGTTCTTTCAATACAAGCTTGTGACATTGTGGTAAAGCAAAATTAAGGAGTGTATACTAACCGGTGTGTAGATCGTAGTCGTTTGTATAAGCATACGGATCATACTGGGGAGAAAACAAGTTGTCAGACACCCATTACTAATGCAAAGGAAATATCTATCATTGACAAAGCCATCATTAACGGATAATTTAGCATCTTTATCAATCTATCGTAGAAACTCTGACGCTTATCACAGAGAATATGTTGATATATATGTTTGCATTCTCGTTTTAAACTAGAGCAGATCAATTATTATCATGCTAGCTCATCGCAAGCTACTGTTGTACTATGTAGGGTTGATTCAAGAGTAGCTTTACAGCTAACCTACTATTGCTAAACTAGACACTCACGGTGAGTACAACAACATATAAATACATATACTAACTTCTTCTTCCTCGTGGTACGACATTTTGGTAAGTATTAGTCCAAGCTTAGAGAATGGTAAATTAAAAGAGTAAAATCGGACTCCAGTAAGCTAACGCCGCTAAACCACGCAGCTTGCGGTGGAAAGGAGCGGAAACGGAAGAAAGACAAAATGACGTAGAAGCTAACAGGTGCATTGTGGGAAACTGAGTTTGTCCGATGTGCTTGAGTTTGACACCTTGAAACCGCTTTATCCAACATTATGAGGAAGATAAAGCTTCATTTTACTTAAAGGCTCAAATGATAAAAACTAGACTGGGCTACTTTATTTACCTGCCTGAGATTATAATCAAAGATGAGCCAATTGGTTTATTTAAAAGTGTGGTTAAAGGAGTCGAAAGAGCTAACAGCACTTTTATTCTTATTTATGCAAACAAAGTTTAGCTCCCTTTATGTTTTAAGGTTCTTTAAATATTTTTAGTCCCAACACATTTTTAAAAGAAAATATATCTGGATGTTATCTGCATATTAATGAAATGACACATTATGCTTTTAAAAAATAGACCCCAGAAGAAGGTAATAGAGGAAAAAATGAGATAGGACCTTAACTGGACCCTTGTGGTACCCCATGTTTCATTGAGGGCACTGAAGACTAAATCTGCCCAAGATGTATTTAAAGACTGTTACATGAACAGAACTCAAAGTACTGCATACAATTTGGACCAATAAACTGTTGCGAGCATGATAATAGAACATCATGATTTATTGTTTCCAAAGCAGGAATTAGATAAAGAAGAATTACACCAGAAGTTCCAGAATCAATTGATAAAAGAAAATCATTACAGGCCCTGAGAAGAGCTGTCTCAGTGCTCTGACATGACTTCAAACTTCCTCCTTTGGCCAGCTTATCATTTCTGCGGGGTGTCGGATTATTTGCAGTGCATAGCTATTAATGGCCTGGGTCTTGTTCTTATCATTGAGCTGACATCTCAGTTGCCTTACTGTTTGCAGGTGTTTGGCTTTGGCCGCTTTCCTTATGGCTGCTTTGTGGTTGCCATTTGCTTGTGGCATGTTAAGGTACTTGAAGCGCTTTTTCATATCTCTTATCCTGCCCTTCGGGAGTTCAATGCCCTCGTATGGACTACACTCCCCCTCTTTGTTACCATTTGGCCACATTTCTCTAGTCCAAATGACATTTCGATGCCCCCTACTGCAGATTCTGGTGGTGTGGATCAGTGAGTCAATGCCTCGTTCATTCTTAGCATTCACAGCTTGATGTCATCCATGTAGAAGAAGCAACTGATGGTGGCCCCATTCCTGAGTTGGTATCCATAGCTTGTCTAGTTGATTTGAAGACAGAAGGGGTTCAGGCCTATGTAGAACATCGGCAGGGCATCTCATCGGTATATGCCACATTTGATTGAGACTTGTGCAGTTGGCTTGAAGTTGGCCTCCAGGGTAGTCTGCCACAGCCGCATTGAGTTTTCATTGAGGCTCTAGACTGCTGCTGAGCTTGCGCCACTTCAGACATTCCAGGATTCATGCATCCAGCATTGAGTTATAGGTTTTCTGGTAATCAATCCAGGCCGTGCATAGGTTTTTCGGTCTGGTTTTGCAGTCTTTGGTGACAGCAATTGATGTTTGCCTCCTCTGGTCCTTTTACCAATGCCTTTCTGTGTCACTGTGCCCACTTATTCACTATGATGCCCAACAGGAGCTTTAATCCTCTGAAGCCTGATTTATAGAGCTTGCTTACGCACAAACCATGTATGGTAGAAAGTGGGTGAATTTATATATATATATATATATATATATAAATATATAATTTATAAATGTATATTTATATAATTTATAAAGGGATATTGCATGCACCTGTGCACAAGTAAAGTTTTGTAAATCTGACTTTTACCCTGGTGGAGCAACTTTTGGGTTTTTGTTCTAGGTACTAATTTAGTAGAGTTTTAAAGGCAAGGCCCCTGAAGAGGCAGGTTGTCACTTGATAGTTGGACAGGGACTGTTTCCTTTTTGGAGACCCAGACTGTTTGTCCTTTGGTCAGCCATTCAGCTACCCGCCCCTCCGTAGCTGTTATCTGCTCCTTGCTCTATTAACCACTGTGCATCACTACGTGATGCCCCTTGTCCCAGATCTCCCAGTATTGTTCTATCTCCAGCTTTGGTGGGCTAGCTCGTGTAGTATTACCCTTTCAGTGGAAGTACACTTCAGCTAGGTTAGTGGTCCACAGCTAAAGCCAGTTTATTTTCTGACTTCTATTCCTCTTGTGTATCTCTTCAGTTGTGCAGCCAATGCCTCAAGCGTTTGTTAGACAGTTTCCAGGGCCTCAAATCTTAATGTCCCTCTCGGGTGCCCCTTTCGTGGTTGTAGGTTGTACGCTCCTTGAGTTCCAACAGATGAGTAACTCATAATCAAGTTGCCCTGATATTGGCTTCAAGCATCCTCTTTCATGTTGCCTCCTCCTTACCATTCATATTGACATTGTGTCCACCAAGCACCTCCAGGATCACTGTTGCTATAATGTATATCTGCTCATTGGTTTCAGGGATGGTTACAGTAGGGATCATACTTTTTGCTGGATTTGCATCAGCTAGAAGACTTTTGGGGGGAACATCACTTATTCTTTTGGGGTTCAGGGTTCTCATCCTGACGGTATCCTCCACATCGAGAGGAGCCAGATGAGGTGGCTCGGGCATCTGGTTAGGATGCCTCCTGGACGCCTCCCTGGTGAG
>JBAMHV010000017.1:6658778-6677377 GCA_037177535.1 Pseudomugil gertrudae | reverse complement strand
CCCCCCCCCCTCCCCCCCCCCCCCCCCCCCCCCCCCCCCCCCCCCCCCCCCCCCCCCCCCCCCCCCCCCCCCCCCCATCACCTTTTTACAACGTGAAGCAGGCAAAAGCAGATGCAAATGTTGAGAGGATTAAAATAATCTAGTCTAATATTAAAACTAGGCCACTTGCATTATAATGAAGGTAAACATGCAATTCTTAATAAAACATGAATATCTTATTAATATTACAATTTTATTATACTGTGATTTGACCTCAACTTATAAAATCCAATAAAATTTATTGTAAATTACACTCTTTATATTATTAGATTCCCTTAACTTCTACTTCAGTGTAATTGGATTACCAGATATGAAGACAAAAATGAGTATGGTAGTCTCAATGCTCATTACTCTTCCATGTGACTGAAATAACAAAGGGAATAGTTTGTTCTTTTTTTGTTAACAACAGAAAAAGAGGTAAACATCAGTCTACCAGTATCACTTTATTATGATGGTGAATTTTATTTATATTGTGCTCTATTGAGGATGGCACTCAAAGTGCTGACATTGGATCCATTATTCATCCACTCCTCATTCGATGGTAGCTACATGTGTAGCCACAGCTGCTCTGCGGCAGACTGACAGAAACATGGCAGCTTTCACTTAAACGACCAGCACTTAAACATCCACCCACTGGCGATGCCGACATTGGAGACAAAGCGTGTTACCCAAGCACACATACAGATGACTGAAAGAGTGGGATTCAAATGACAACATTTAACCGTGTAACACCCAAACCGTTGTCACCACTTTGCAAACACATTTAAAAGCTTATAAGCAAAGACTCATAAAAATATCATTTGAAAAACGTAAGCTTGAAACACTCATCCTCCCCCTGTGGCTCTTCGTCCGATGTGTTTAAACGGGCCTCACTGCTCTGATCCCACCCCCCACTAGAAGATTTATGACCAAGGCTGACAGAGTGGGCTGTATATCCCCCCTACTAGCCCAGGGCGACTCTACCTTCCCTGCCAACCCTCTCCCAGGTGTATGCAGCCCTGCAGCCGTGCTTGTCTGAACGCGGGGGGGCTGCCACCAAACCTCATTTCTCACTTCATTCGTAAGATGTCAGAAACTTATAAGTTCACTCTTGTCACTGAGCTGTATCATTTCTTGGGAAACGCTTAAGTCAAACCATTGATTTTTTTTCTGTTTTGTGCCACAGATCATTAAGTGCATGTGACCGACAGAAGCAAATATTTCCTAATACGCGTTTTCACTTAAAACTGGACAAACATTTCACACAACAGGAGCAAGACTGAAAGAAAAAGGCCTGTTTAATATGTGCAAATGTTTTCTTTATAAGAAAGGAGACAAATAAGTCATTGAGGTAATTATCATTCAATAAAACTGGCTGAAAACAGCACCTGCATTGACAAGAGTGTGGACTTTGTTTTTTTCCACTCTCGTCAGTTCATTCTTCAAGCAGTGAATGATTCACACAAACTTTACGAAAATGCTCACACTGTTTGTAGCAGCACAAAGCTTTCTGACATTTAGTTTATTCAGCCACTCGTTCTGCCTTTTTTATTCATTGTAGCAGTCACAGCTTGTTGCCACCCCCCTTACCACCACCGCCAGCCCATTGTGTGGCTTGGCGAGGGGGTTTCATGCCACAGTGGCACACACAATGGTAGCATTGACACAGGTGATCTGATGCATTCATCTAGAGGTCTGTGCCCTTGTTTCTCTTTTCATGACTGAGCAGAACATATCTAGGAGTGAGTCCAGGTGAATACCTGTGCAGGTGTTAGCACACACAAAGACAAGCGGAAGTGTCAGTCAAGTCTTTTCTAGGCCTTTGGACAAAAACAAAGCATAGCTGCACCCCGGCTTGTGCTGACATTGCTTTTTTATCCCTGCAATGCACAATTTAATCTTTACTTACTAGTGTTTTTATGAAGTAATGTTCCACGTAATTTTTAACCAAGGACCACAGTCAAAAAAAAGAAAACAAACTGTGTGGCTTTGGATATCCATACTTACCCTGTGCACGACTCTTTTCATTGTAACAGTCTGTTTTTATAAAGCTCCTTCCCTTAATCTTCATAAATCCCTCAAAAATCTCACCTGTAGTCATTGCGATTAAAATGTTTTGGGTGCAGAGCTCACAGCTTCCCAGAAATGGCTCATTTAACAAGTGTTTTCTCCTACTTATCTTCTACTTTCTCACTTCTGCAGTTCCTGCGGGTGGATCAGGATAAGGAGTGCAACATGGAATGCGAAAAAAGTCCTCGTAAGCCCCTATGCGCCTCCGATGGCAGGACCTTCACATCTCGCTGCGAGTTCCTCCGAGCCAAGTGCCGCGATCCCCAGCTGCAGTTCAACCGAGGGCCATGCAAAGGTCAGGTCATGAGTCACGCTTCAGCGCCGCCTGACGCCCTCAAATGCGCCAAGGGGGTCACATCAGAAACTTGTGGGTTAAATTCATTTCAGCATAATTGAATCTTTGAGTGCTGGGTGGACAAGTGGGGTTGACACTGTGAGAGTGGGTGAGGGGGAGTGCACTGATGCCCAGATGGTTACACTGTTCACACCGTTTGTGTGAAGGAGAAAGTGTTATCAATGTGTCTAATAATACATTGTTCTGTTCAGTAGAAATTGTGTGCTTTTTTGTAAAAGTGCAGACAAATGGGAATATTTTACGTCGGTAAGAATCAAATTTTTATCACAGAGTTGGAGATGAGCAGCAAAAAGAGAAAGAGCCAGAAAAGTTAGGCAAGTCACAGACTTCCTCAGTGTTGTAGTCCTTGTTCCAAGGAAGAAACCATGCACATCAATTCTTCAGTTCCTGACCCCTCCTGCCCCCCCAACTCACTAACTCTACTGTCAGTTCATCGCTCTACAGACTGAAGACAATGCCCCTTTCTTACCACATTACAACATCAGACCGCTAATGCAAGAAGCACGAATAAAAAGGTTTGCTTAAAAAGAGGTGTGATATGATAAAAAAGCATTACACCATTTTGTGCATGGTGAGTTTCATTAATAATGTCTCTTAAAAGACATCTGGTTGTGGTGGACAGCCAAGAAGCTGAAAGAGACAAGAGTCCAATGAAAGTTGTCTTCCATGCATTAATAACATTCTTACCATTGTCCTTGATTCTGGACAGGAGTGCAAGGCAAAACATTAGCTGCAGAAAAAAACAGAAGGCTTATTTAGCCGTTAAAAAACACAGATTCTGTATAAGCATTGTAAAAGTGGCATCACATTTTGTTATATCACTGCACTCAGATGATTCAAGTGTCCTGTCATTTTTTCCAGAGAGCATTTTGTTAGGAGCCCCTGGAGAAGGACGATGGTTTGGAGTTTTTCCATTGGAGCTAACTTTAGATTGCCCCAGCTCATAGTGTTTCCTTCATCCAGAACATCTCCTTTCCAGTGTTAGTGCCACACGCACACACGTGCACCTTTGAGACTGAGAGAAACCAGTACCCATTCTGTGACATGTGTAATGGTGTAATGGACTCTATACTGTAAGCCTGCTGACCAAAGTGGTGGACGTTTTTAACTTAGGATGAGTCATTGTTTTAATGTGCTTTTAAGCTCCCAGCCACACGGGCGCTGTGTGGCAGCTGATGTGCCACAACAAGTTATCATCAAATTCATCCCTGCTTAACATTTCTTTAGAGTTTGCACAGCTGGGGTTTTTTTGGCCAGGTGAGTGGAGGCAATAGTGGAATGAAAGGATGAAACATTGATCTGGCAGAGGAACGTGAAAAGACCAGCGGTGCAAAGAGGTGAAAAGTTGCTGACCTGCATTTATATCAACAAATACTCCAAGGGGACAGCTCAGGCTGAACTTAGCAGATGGTCGGGGTTTAGGAAGCGAGTGAGACAGACATGGCAAGACAAGTTTTCCTTGTGCATCAGCCCTTTTCTTGGGTGACTGGAATATTCTGCAGGAGCAGAATAAGCTGGCTGACTCATTAATGGCTTTACCACCAGGCAAGGTGCAGGCTTACCGGATTCGCTCCTAATAGGACTGGTGGTGTTGGTTCTATTCCCAGCCACATGAGTATCTGCAGCTTCCGAAGCATCTTAAAAATTCACCCCCCTTCTTCAGAATCCTATCTTTCCTCTCACTCTCTCTACATATTTCTCTAATTCTTCAGCATCTGCGAGATTCAACATCCTCCTCTGACTTTTTAAGTATGTTGGATTCATAGTTGTGGAGCATTTGTGGAGCATGAGTTGTGGGTTGAATCATGGGTCTCTCTGATGTCTAGTGACTTTTGGTGATTTGTGGTGCTTCTCAGATACATCCAGATGTGTAGCAGAGAAGAAGTACACAGAGCAACAGGCCAAGAAGCTCTTCCCACAGGTCTTTGTGCCTGTGTGCAACCCCGATGGCACATACAGTGAGGTAACAAAAAAATGACATAAATTATTTTTGTTTTCGTTTAAAGAAGAATTAGTAAAGAGCTAAAAAAAAAAGTTTTTTCTAACTTTAATTTTAACAGATGTCAGCTAGAATAGCTAGAATTAAGTTTATGTTTGCATGCTGTGTCGATCACAGGTTCAGTGCCACAGCTACACTGGATACTGCTGGTGTGTCACCCCCAATGGGCGACCCATCAGCGGCTCAGCAGTGGCCAATAAGAAACCTCGATGCCAAGGTAAGCAAAAGATACAGAAACGGGACTTTCTAACATGCTGGAGCTTGTTTTGCAAAAAAGTTAGATTTTTGATTTTGGTGTTGCATTGCAATGTTGATAAAAGTTCAATACATCAAACCTTCCATGAGGGCGTGCAATGTTCCCTCCTGTGGGTAAGTGGTCTATGACTAGATTGGGTGCTGCAGGGACTGAGGGCCGCCTGAGGACTGAGCATTGCTCAAATCATGGGGATGTGGTGTAAACAAACCTAGCAAAAAAACCCAGACTGAAGAGTTGGGCAAGAAAAGTTAACTGTAAGGAATGCAAGTGTTCTAAGGGGATAGCGTTTGCCATACAGTCTAACCAATGCCACATGTCCTGCATCTCATTGTCGCTGCCCGGGAAGTTGTCTAACTAGTGAAAAGGTTTTAGAAGTAGCAGCAGCGTTTGTGCTCTAATTGACAAAGACATTCCCTAAATCTAACAGCAATTTAGATTAAAAAGAAAATTCCTTGCTGCTACAATAAAGAAAATGTTTACTGTGGTTTAGTATGGCAGCTTAACTCCTCTTTTGTATGGTCTTTTGCCACATGTGACAACAAGAGGGTAGCTGTGAGTTTCCCAGTAATTTGAGTCTGTGTTTTTAGGATCCAAACAAGAGAGAGTGCCCACTAGAGAGCCAAGTAAAGCAGGTAAGGCTTAAATTAAAAAAGGTAAAGTCTCAAATGTACATGTCTTGCTCTGTGGCTAACTGCATCCCAAACACAACGTCACAAGAAAAACATTATAATTAGATAGGTGTGTAAATATGTTGTGATGTAGCACAAAAATATTTTCAACTATTGTTTTATGGTGGAAATACCTACCTGACATAACTCTGAGAGCTTTTAAAAAGCAGTATTGAGTGGGTCTTGATCCTGCAGTCTCACATGTGAAAGTAAGCAGCGTAATGCCATCATCTAAGTAACAAAAACAGTGTGCCAAGTGTGTATGCAAAAAGATATTACCAATGAAAAACTCCATTAGGCAGCAACATGTGACAGTTAAACACCATCATATAGTGAGAACATGGATGCATGTTGAACAATCATCATGTACACTACAACTCTGCACAGATAGCTATCAGGTACAGTTTTTGAGCCTTAATGTAGGATTTCAATGTCTTGAGCTGTGGACCAATACAGGAATTATATTTTCTGCCATTGGTTCAGGTTATTGGTGTCATTGCTTGATTTTACTTTACAATAAACAAACTGAAGTTTATTTTTGACCACTGCCCACACATCATGTGCAGCTAAAGGAAGGAAATAATCTAACCAACTAATAAGGCAAACTGATGTGGTTTCTATGTTAGTGGTAAACAGTTCAAAATTAGCCCTTTTACCAGAGGAATGTCTGATTTGGCAGGTGTGATGCATGCCTACTGTCACATTTGCCCCTAAATGTATTATAATGCATTTGGTGCGGAAGGATCCCAAAGATATAGGTTTCCCCTTCAGTTTTTAAGCCAGATGTTTGTCCTCAGATGTTTAACATGTATTATGTTTTTGAAGAGACAGAAACTAGATGCTTTAAAGGTTTTGCTTGTGTAAAAGATGGGTTGGGGTGGGGGGGTATGTGGATATGTATTTTATGTGTTTATTGTGTAAAGCACTTTGAGCTGCTTTTGTATGAAATGTGCTTTAAAGTTCGATTGCGTTTGATTGATTGAGCGTCAGTCCAAGCCTGCATGTATGCTTGTCTAAATGTATGCATTAGTATCAGAGTTGTGCCAGATGAGTCACCTGTCAAGGCTTGCTTTTGTCATATTTTCTTAATTCAAAAACGTGTAGTGTAAGCAGCCTGAAGGGTTATAATATGAAAACAAGCTGTTCCTCCAGTAACATCTTATAAGTGTGACAGTGTCTGTGGTAAGCACTGCTCAGAGCTGCAGTGCCTGTTGTTTTTACCAGGCAGCCAAACGGACAGCGGCCTACCACAATGGCAAAACATTAACTTATCATCAGTTCTTCTTGTCTAACTTTTTGTTTGTCAAATCTAAGCTCTTTTTTTCAGCTGGAGTTTCATAAAATATGAGGAAATGTCATCACATGAACTTCCAGTCTGATGTTCATCAAGCATCTCCCTTTTTCCAGATATAGAACCTCTAAGATTTCCTCCAACTCTGCTCAAAACTTGTGTATCTTACTCAGTTTGTTTAAGTCTCAGAGAGTGTAATTTATTCAGATGGATTCCTTATGCGATTGTATGTGCGTTCGTGTTTGCATGCGAGAAGGAAAGTGCATTTACATCCACTTGTGTTTGTCACATGGGTTATTCCTGTCAGTGTGACGTTCACGTGTGTAAACAGTCGCGGCTATAGTGTCTGTCTGAGCTCGGCCAAGTCATTACACATACATCAAGTGGGAAGGCAAAATTTGAAAGGAGGAGGAGTGGTGGGAGAAGGAGAAAGGGAGGAGGGGAGGTAGAGGAGTAGGTTGTGGTTCAATCTGAACTGCTTGGATAAACAGGGTGGCGAAAAGCAGAATAAACTGTAGGTTTGTGGTGTGCCAGCACTGAAAATGACAGGGATTGCATCAATATTTTAAATCAGCAGAGGCCCATCAGTACCTATCATTCCACTGCAGCTTTTCCTGCACTTCTTTATTGTTTGCAAGTCCTTTTCTCTGAGGACATTTCTGTTGCTCTTCTTGACTAATTTGTTCACAATCTGGAATCCTTTGCAGCTGCTGACTGACAAACAGCAGTAAAACTAATTCTTTAAGACCACAAATAGCACGGGGGTTTCCTGGCAGATGCTGAAAGAGGTGTTATAGTCATGTAAAGGGCCGCAAAGTAAAGATAGGTCATTAGTGGTTTATCGTAAATCCAAATCATAAATACACTTTCTGAAATGGCATTTCCATCCTTGAATTGAGCAGAGTAATAACATGCCTCTCAGTCAGTCACACTGACTGTATGCATTGTAATTGACCAAACAAGTATGAGATGAATGGCTGGCAAAGCAAACTTGCATTCAGTGTAAACTTTTATAATGGAAATTTATTGGTAAAGAGAGTTTAACGTTAAATCCCTGTTTATGAGCCACTCGTCATAGATCCCCTGCCCCAAACACGGTAACAGAGCTTTACTTTGTGCAGGAGTGACCCAGCTTGAGGTTAACCACACCTACTAGCCGCGGTTTCACTCTGAGCGGTTCACATACTCCTTCCCTGTCTCCTTCTCACCACAGATCAAACAAACAAAAACCAAACAAACATACTCAAATCTCCCACTGTCAATTGGTCTTTTTCAAACGTGCCTCACGATTGTCCCTCCCACCTTTACACAGCTGTCGTAACCCAGCGAAGGGATGGAGAAGCACGGGAGACGACTGGTCCTATACTTCTTTTCTCATTTATGATAACTGACCTCAATCTGCCCTCTTTAGCAAAACAGCCTCCCTTGATGCATGAAGTGGAACCACGGGATTATGAGACCACTACGCTTCTGTTTTTTCCTCTTCTCTTTTCTCAGGCACTCCAAGCCACCTCTTTCAGCTTTTAACACACATACACACCTCATTTTTAACTATTTTCTTTAATTCTCCTTCTGCCTTCATCCTTCTTGACCGGGCAACGTGCAAAATCTCACACAGTTAAATGGTCTCTATTCTAGCTACATCTTGTAATTGTAGTCTCCTTGCAAATATTCTCCATTCTAAATGCAGATGAGACTGGCCTAGTGGTGGATTCACAGCCTGCCGCAGATGATGAAGGTAAGTTTTTATTATCCTGCTGGCAATAGAGAAAAAATTTTGATTCTGGGCTTGTGTTTATTGAGACTCCTCAGATGAACTCAAAAGCAACGTTCCTAAACATCCTTAAAAGGGAAAAAAGAGATTCTTCTATTTGATAAAGTTACAGCATCACTCTTCAGAAATGGACAAGAGGGAGGAAGGGATAAGAAAACATCGTTCATAATGATAGAGTGTAATATTTCATGAGGCATGAAGAAAAACTAAGATATCAGTAAAAGATTTGGTTTTTTTTATACACTATGATAAAAGTGTATGCTTTTAGCAAACGTTACAATACTTTTAAATGGTATAAATTCACTACAAGGTCATATAAACAGATCATGCTATAGCTGGCAACAAAATAATACTAGGAGTATTTTTGTACAGCATCATTATTGTGTGTATATAATTAATTTTCATGTAGCAATACAAATGAATATATAATAGAAAGAAGGCTAATCTATCACAGGAAATGGAAAACTTTAATCAGTCTTTTTAATATTTTATGAACTCCTCTCAGTGGGATCTTTAGGTGTCTGCACTTTGTTTTAGTAGCAGATCACTGGTGATGGCTCTCATAAGTCATTCATTTTCCACACCTAGTTTGAGATACTATGACCTTAATGTCTGTTTTGCCGAACGTTCAGGTTTGGCTCAATTGACAAATGATTTTTTTTCAGATACAACTTTCGAGTTCCCCACTCTGTGGACGGAGCAGGTTCGCAGCCGGCAGAACAATAGAACCAGACTACCACGTGAGTTTTCAAGACTTTCTTTAATAATGCAGATCGGATATTTGCAAAACCTCAACTGAAAAGCACGCTCTGTGTTCTTCTTACTCTTGTGAGCAATCATGGTTTGAGGCTGTTCCTGTCTTTTGAGGACAGATGGTGGGTTGTGAAACCAATACATCTTGGTGTTGGAGTGCGTCAGGCTTTGAGGATCTGCTTCTCTGTGGTTCCTCGCATTGCATATCTGTAATTATCAGCACATGGCACAAACACAGAATCGCCCCTTCTTTTTATTTTACACGCATGCATCTTAATCTCTATATCAGTTCCTTCATGCTCTTGGGAAAATATGTTGCTTTGTGTATTTTAGGCTACCACAGAGATGAGAACTTTCTGCATGTGTGTGTGTGTATGAATCCCATTATCATAATTTACAACCAATAAAAAGCCTGAGAAATGCAGCAATGATGGTTTTGATTACCATATGTTTGGGGTATTGAGGTAAAAGAAAAAACTCCCGTCCCAACAAAGAGAGCCCATACGGAGGAAGTGGACCAAAAAAAAGTTGGGTTAGAGGAGGAGGCGTTTCATTTGGTCTCTTTTGTGCGGGCAAAGATTTCTAATGAAAATAAATACAGAAGAAATATTCATAATACCGCAGTAGCTTCCGAACCTTGAGGCAAGCACTAAAAGATGGAGAGCTTGACAAAGAAAGTCCCCATAGCCAGAACAACCCTTCTTCCACCCGTGTGTTTAATGCTCTTATCTCTGTTGGAGAACTGCACTGCAGAGACGGAGGGTGCTCCCCTGATGAGATCCTGCTGAGGCTCTGCAGAGTCCCATCTTTTCCATCAAGACTGCAGTCTCTATGTATGAATAAAAGAACGAGATCAAGAAAAATGCACTGTTTCTGGAAAGTTTGAATATGTAAACATAAAAATTCCTGATACTTTACTGTATCTTGCAGTAGTGTCATAAGTTACGGGTGGAGTTGCGAAGATATCACCGTTCTGCCTTTGTCTTGTCTGTTTCTCTCTCTGTCACACACATCCACGAAGGGCAGAGGAGTGTCCAAATATTTACTTAACTTGGGGCATAGGGAGTTGTACTTAGTCATTAGCCTGTTAATGTCAGTAAACAGTGCTATGGGGGGGCTGATATATCAGCCTCTAAGCACACATCCTCCACCCCTTTGTCTTTCCTCTTTCCCTCTGGATTTGTGGCAAGTGTAACATAATGAGTGTGATGAAAGCGCAGCTACTTACACTTTGCTTTTGAATAAAAGTAAATTCAGCTACACAGAGAAAAGAGCGTTTTGAATTAATCTGCAGATTCTGTTTGCTGATTCTTGTATAACATCTGACCCCTCTGTCCAGCGTCGTCATGTGATCAGGAGCGGCATTCTTCTCTGGAAGAGGCGAGGCATCACAAGAATGATGCAGTTTTTATACCAGATTGTGCTCAGGGAGGACTCTACAAGCCAGTCCAATGCCATCCATCCACTGGTTACTGCTGGTGTGTGTTAGTGGATACTGGAAGACCGTTGCCAGGGACCTCAACCAGGTTAGACATGAATATTCTACACAAAGCTAATACTGTTTTCTTGGCTGTGTTAGAAGCTTATCTATGACACATACAGTAATTCAGAAGGATTTTCTAAATGAGTTTTTCTGATCTGCTTGGCTAAGAAGCCAAAAATGTTGTTTTACACAGCATGTGAGGGATAATTAGAAAACTTTACACACCAGTCCATATGACCGTGTATGCCCAGTTAGATGACTCTACTAAATCCCATCCAAGTTGGCCAAATTTAGATGACATTTAAATAAAATGTTTACATATGAATCAATCCTGTATCATGATGGCAAAGAGAGATTTGTCAGGGTAAGTCAGACTTTTACTCACGCTCTTGAGCAGAATTGTTGGATTTTACATTGATATATTTTCATCCTTGTCCCAGGCCAGCTTTAGACCTAGTTGCAAAGAATTCACAGCCTGATACTGTCTCACTAAGGGAGACTGAATGCTTCCTTGTGTCCCATGTTCGTTGGCTGCCCATCTTCTTGCTGTTTCTCACCATCCCTCCCCTTTCTGTCTTCGTACTAGCTCCAAATCCTTCCCCTCCTTTTGGATGTGTTTCACAGCCACTGGTTTGCCACAAAATAATTACTTAAATCCCAGAGATTTAACTGTAAGAGGGAACCAGGAAAACATTGGTTTCATATGCTATTAACAAGGACAGTTTTAGTGTTGTAAACCCTCTTTTTTCAGCTATTTTACCTTGAAGTAATTTAGATTGTTTTGCATGTGGTGTATTTACTGTCTCAGGTATGAGCAGCCAAAGTGTGATGACAATGCCAGGGCGCATCCAAAGGACCTTTATAAAAGCAGACATCTCCAAGGTAGGTGTGCAGAGAGCGGTCTCTGCTTTTCCTCCTATTCAGACCACATGGTGAAGTTCTTCAGCAGATGGTCTGCAAATGCTGCCACACTTCCAAGGCTGTGATAACACAGAGTGTGTGTGAGTGAGTGCGTTTGTAGACCTCATTAGCACGGATGGCCAAGGAAATGCTTGATAAAGAGTTGAGGATTGCCAGATACTGCCCTTCACTGGTCAATGAGAAGCAGACAAGACCAGATTGGGGGAGAATTAATCTTCAACTGACATTGGAGATGGAGGATTGTGGAATGAAAGCACATAGGAGAAACAGCAGGAAGGTGAGGCGGAGATAATGGATACTAGGATGCCAGAGTCAGGTGGTGATACAAAGACTGATAACAGTGTAGATAACTTAATTGAGAGCAGAAGATCAGCTTGGGCGTGGAAGTTATGTAGTGGACTTAGTTAGTGTGATTGTTAGATATTTATCATTATAATTTGACACATGAACGGTATATTTTATCAATTATTAGGATTACAGATAGATTCAAGTATCATACATCAGATTTTAAAAGGAAATTTTAGGAAAATGTAAAGCATTTTACAATGTTTGATCAGAATTCAGTCCTGGTTCAAATGACCCTGCAGTACAAGCAGGTTTTATTGAGCTCTGACTCAGCCTGGCATCAATGGGAACATCATTTCTGGAGGTACACGTTGATTTGCATTGATGATACTGCAGCTGCAGAAACAAAAATGGGCACAGCTCCAATTTTTTTTACAAAAAAAGGCAGTTTAAAAACACTACTTTCTGTGTTAAACCTGTATATTTACTGTGCCATTGTGTAAACACATAGTTTATCACACATCGTCATATGAACAGACATAAAGGCAAACACAGTCAATGTTTCTGTACACACACGCATTCAGGTTTATGAATATTGGTTCAGATGTTTTCATGCAAAATACTGAAATTGTGTTTTTTTAATACATATAAAAACAGATACAAAAGAAAAACATTAAAGATTCAGACAAATCCCAAAGAAACCCTAATTATTTTTACTGTGGATAAAAATGGATAAAAAAAAAGTGTTGACATTTAAACTTTTTTTTTCGGGGGGGGTTGGTAAACATTTTAATAATCTAGCAGCATATGAACAGAGCTGCTGCTGTTCTCATCCCATCCACAACTGTTTATGTAACAGTGTGCCAGGACAGAGTTGTACTCTCTGCTTGCAGGTGCTGCAGAACAGCACACTGTCCCTGCTCAGACATCAGGGACTCAGTATGTAAAACAGGGGAATAGACACAGTCACACAGGTAAAGGTTCATAGTCAAAATAAGTGTTTCTCATCTTTGCTTTTTTTTCTACCACTAGAAAAATCTCAAATTGAGCCCTGTCTGACTGCAATAAATAATGTAGTCATTCAGTAGTACAATCATCTCACACAGGCACACGAGCACCATGCTGGACTTGCCAAAGTAAGCTGCAACGTATCAGCCTGAAATCCCATCATGAGAGAAACCAGAATTGAGTCTATTAAAAAATAAGAAAAAAGAGAAACTTAGCATCTTGTTTTCTTCTAGAAAGATTGCGTCAACGACCGTAAACCTTTTCCCAGTACAAACCCAGGATAATTACAAATGTTGCCTTCACATCGCTGCAGCCCATTTACAGTTGAAGCGCTGGTGTTGAAAGGTTTATGAGGCGAGATGCGAGAAAGGGGCAACCTGCCCTGGAAAGCGCAGGAAAGGAAAGCTGAGTAGTTGGCTTGCTCTCCTTTCAGTGTAGGCTCATGGGTAGCTTTGGGGCAGGCATTTTGAGCTGTGGCTGTAAGTGCTGAAAGGGCTGTGCCCCATGTGGCTCCATAGAAAAACACTGCTTCTTATTGACAGTAACACGCAGGTACTCTCATGTAAACATGAACTAACTGGCCAACATTATGAAGATTTGCAGAGGCCCCTTGAGTGGTTCTAATCCACGTTTTTCATTTCAGGCTTTCTCAGGTTGATTCCATTCTGCATCTGTCAAACTTGAGTATTACATAATTGTAATCATCATGGGATGTGACAGGAGTCATTTGCTACTGCTGCCTTGAACTCAATTGAAATTGGCTAAACTAAATTTCCTTTGAATGACAGCAGGACCATTTATGTCCTGCCCTGCAGTTAAACAGTGTCCAGACAGACAGAGGCTGATCTGTCTTGCCCCGAAAGAAAAATCATCAGGAAGGGACTAAAGCATTACCTGATGGCCTCCCATTTGAATGAACTGCAGACATATACAGATTCCTGTGGCATTACAGAGCTGACGGATCTGTCCATGAAAAACACTACGCCTCAAACAAGTCCAACAGCATCCCACAAATCTCTTTTCAGTAAGAACCCAGATAAAAACACTTTTCCTTCTGAGGGTGCAGTTGTATTGACTGTCTAGACTGATTTACCGCAAGAGCCTCTGAAAGGCACCAGTTCGGTTATTAACAGGTGGGGCAGATATTTTACTGGGATATGGATATGGCGGTCCTACTAAAACTTAAGTGCAAGTCTGTTTAGCATGTGACAATAGAAGAGTTTCAACATGTGCATGCTTCGACACTTGGCTTAGTTCTGGTTGCTAGAACTCAAAAAGGTGGAGCGGAGACTGGGTGTTTACACCGATGCTGGTCGCCACCTGTTAGAAGGGTGCAAAGCATGCTATTATCTACGGCACAGGAGAATCTGGCCCCGCAGGCCTGGGCCATAAAAAGAGCTACAACCAGTGCAACATTTCTTCCTCTCTGCAGACACAGTAAGAGTGCAAGGAAACTAGACTATGAGAAAGCAGAGTAGGCTGGAATCTAGGAATCTCAGGTCTTTGTAGCCTTCAGCTCTTTTAGATCCACACTGGACCACTCAGACTTAAAACTATTTGACCCACCATACAATTACTGTCATTAAGGCCTTTCTACAAGTATTGCCCATTATTTTAAAACTTTCCTGTCATTCCACAGATATTAATGTCTCACTGTTGGTTTTCAAGGGAATGTTACAAATGGACTTAAAGCCAACAACTAATAATTTTCTTTAATATATCAGCCACATCCAGCAGTGATGCCATTGCAAAATGAAAAACAGGATTTTAAGATGTGTCTGGAATAAGACTAGTCATAGCTAACTGTTTCTGTCAGGACAATATTTAGACCCCTTGGTGTATCAGGTGGGTCTCAGATCCTGAGCATACCCTTTTGTCCATGCACGTGGTTTTCAACACTTACAGCTGTCACAACCACTCAGGGGCCTCCAGGATGATTGGCATGTATCTGCTTCCTCCTTCCAGTTGAGGGAGGTCGAATACTTTATGAGAGCAAGTAAAAGTTGCTTATTCTCAGGTTTATTTTCTCCTCTGCTGTTATAATGAACTTTCAGGGTTAAAATTGCACTGCTATTTACATAACATCACTTTCAAAACATCTGTTAGACCACCTATAGTGATGGCATTGTATTTTGTGATATTTTAGTTATATTTAAATCTCTGTATCTCTATATCTGTATAGTGTAGCACACTTTATTCCATATTGACTACATACTGCTTACTGTTACACACTCATGCATGTGTGGTTCATTTTCCAGGTTGTCCTGGGGGGAAAAAAACAGAGTTCCTGACAAGTGTGCTTGATGCACTGTCGACAGACATGGTGCATGCTGTCACAGATCCAGCATCCGCCGGAAGGTATGACATTTGGAAGTGTTCATCTTACAATTATTTATGCATATCAGTGGGCTCAGTCATTCACCACAAATGCACAAATACATTCCAACCTGCAAAGCAGTTGGAGTAAAATGATGAAGTCTTTTCAAGTTATTTTCTGCAGATTCATGAAATAATATTTTCAGATAATCTGATATATTGAAATATGACTTTTAGGGTGGCTGAGCCTGACCCCAGTCATACCCTGGAGGAGAGGGTTGTCCACTGGTATTTTAGTCAGCTGGATAAAAACAGCAGTGGAGACATCGGAAAGAAAGAGATTAAGCCTTTCAAACGCTTCCTGCGCAAGAAGTCCAAGCCAAAGAAGTGTGTTAAAAAGTTTGTGGAGTACTGCGACATCAGCAACAACAAAGCACTGTCTCTCCAGGAGCTAATGGGCTGCCTCGGAGTAACCAAGGAAGAAGGTAGGTTGAGCAGCCATTGGTGTATATTAATGATCAAATACAATTATCATGGCTGTCAGATTGCATGTTTGCTAAACCTTCTCACCCCAACACATTGGTCATTTTTTCATGCAGGTAAATAACAACGGGTTATTAATGATGATGAAATATTAATTGTTTTCATTATTATGAGAACTGCATGCAAAGCATCATTACTGGACAGCAGTTAAATTTATTTTAGTCTTGAACACATTTACTCTACCCTAAGCAAGTAGTTTTGAGTCCAAATCTTAACAACAGAAGGGATGTTATTGCCTGAACTCAACCAAAAAGGTAAAAACCAAACACCCAAAAATGGAATCCAGTAGGGTGACCCAACCAAGAAGAGATGTATTTTTGCCCTCACCATGATTCTTTTCTGAACTTAATCAAATAATTATTGTCATCCATACCCAACTAAGTGGCTGCATGGTGGCGCAGTTGGTTAGCACTGTGGCCTCACAGCAAGAAGGTTGCTGGTTCAAGCCTTGGCTGAGGGAGGTCCAACCAGGAACCTTTCTGTGTGGAGTTTGCATGTTCTTCCCGTGTTAGCGTGGGTTCTCTTCGTGTACTCCAGCTTCCTCCCACAGTCCAAAGACATGCACCTTGAGGATAGGCTGATTGGAGACTCTCACCCGATGTAAGATCGGATTGGCTCCAGCCCCTCCGTGACCCAGGGACTAAAGAGTAGAGAATGGATGGATGGATACCCAACTAAGCAAACAAAGTGTTTTAGATAAGCGTTGCCATGTAATTGACCGAACATAACACAGAATTATATGTTGAATTTGCATCCCAAGATTGGAAACCCATTTAAGGTCACCATACCTCTGTCATTCAATTTTCCAAAAAATGCCAGTTTGTTTATTTCTACCTGGGTTGTAAAATGTTTAAAAATGTTTTTAAAAAATTTTTATAGGACAAGACAAAGTTCTGGTCAAATAGCCTGATTGTTCTAAATTATTATGCTGGCTCAAATGCTAGTTGGTGGCCGTAGCAACAGAAACACAGCAGCTGTGGCCGACTGAGCCGTGGGTTCTGTGGCCAGAGCCGTTTCCTTGGCTGTGGACTTTGTATCTTTGAAACAAAATTTTGCATCACTGTCTGGACATACAAGCAGTAAGAGGTGCACTTGTTCTTTGAAATGATACTTTGTATTGCTTAACGTATCCATTAAGCAATCATCTCACTTCCCTACACTGATTAAGCCTAATATAACAGCTGCGGCCGACTGAGATGAACTGAGCATTGTCCGCTCAGCTGCTTCTTAAAAAAAACTTAAGATTTTAACAGTAAAAAACATTAATGTATTAATAATTTATTTATTGTTATTCACATAATTGAGCATGGAATACGCAGGATAATGCCCATCGAGGTGTCTATTATCAGAAATGGACTTTGTGGAAGCATCGCGTTGGACCGTTTACGCCTCCAGGTCGTACATTAATGTCTAATAATGGACACGTCTTCAGGCATTATACCTTACATAAGACCAGTTTAACTGTCCAAAGAAAAGAAAACATTAGGTATGTCAGTCAGTTAACCAGTTGTGCTTGCATACGTGTACAAATAGTGGATGTAGTGTTGATTAAAACTTGTGAAACAAAAAAAGAATATAGTCTCCTAATCTGAACTTTTTATACAGGCATCACCCGAGCCCAGTTGTTCTTAATTTATACAATAGCCAGATCAAGCCCATTGGACACCTGCAACACGGACACAAGCAAAAGTCAAACAATCAGCCCAGCAAGTCCTAGAGACAGGGTAGTCACACTACATTTACACTAAATGCATATTAAAGCCCATTTTTAGGTTTGTCAAGTCTGCAGGAACATCTGATATTTTAATAATTTTGTTCAAATTAAATGTACTAGCAGCAACTCATTCATCAGCTGGTAAATGTAGATGAGATGGGTTATATTCAAGTTATGGATATCTTTAAATAAGATTATTACTTATTTCAACAAATGCTGTGAATCTAAAGGAATATTTCCTACTGAAGGAAAAGTTTTAAATCACCAGTGACTAAAAAACAAGCAGCTTGGATTTTGCTTGACTGATTTTGCTTCAATAAATATGCATTTTTTCTTATTTTCAAGTTAATATTCAAATTTGTCTTGCAGGAGCCAAACCAGGGGAGGGATTACCTCCCAGTAAACTAGTAAGTGTATTATTCTTCAGAAACTTAGAGAGGAAATTTGATGACAACTGTCTTTTTATAAAAAGAAAATTAGTCACTTTGTAATAAAAGTCCTTTTGGTGTTTTCAGAATCCCTCGAAGAATCAAGGCTAAGTTCTACATCTGAGATTTCCCCTCTCATTCTGAGAATCTGCCCTCACCAATCGGCAATAATGGAAACCATAGTATTTGCACTTTGTACTTTAAATAAAAAAGTTGTAAATTCACTTTGTAGAAATAAGGTATTTAAACAGACTGCTGAATCTGTGAATGATGTAGTTAGCTTTTTATGTCCTGACAAGCAAAAAAAAATATTTAACACATACAATGTATGTGTTCTTTGTGTGTCTAAAAAGTGTCTTTTCCAAAGTTGTACAAGTTTTCATGTTTGAAGCTACTTTCTGTGTCCTCTGCCAAGTTTAGTTTTTTTCTTGTCATGTTGATGATATTAAGGCAGATATGTGTATTGTTTGCTACACTGCTAAAGTATCGTAGATCATACCATCCTTTATATACTGACTTTTTGCATCTTTTTCTGTGCTTTACAAAGCTGTTTTCAAGAATGTATTATACGTACAGTACATCATAAAAATGTCCAATGTGTTCACATACAGTATATTCATCTTTATTAGAATTAAACAACTCTTTTATACATGTTTTTTGGGTCTGTTATAATTTGCTATGTTTTTCATAATTTAAATAGGGGTATGTGGAGTAGAA
>JBAMHV010000017.1:6633153-6658769 GCA_037177535.1 Pseudomugil gertrudae | reverse complement strand
TAAATAAAGCAATGTCTTGGAATGTCTTTCTGATTTAGTGTTTTTTGCTGTTTTTTAATAAGACAGCTTGTTGTAATACAGTCTTCTAAAGCCAAGTATTAGTCATACATAGCATAGGTCTTGTATCATCCCACTTTTAGACGGATTGCCAATTTTCCTGAGGCAGCATTTTTTCATTTGGTTAATCGAATGGTACTTGTTTTTCTTGTAATTGGAGATTTATCTCATGGACTGTAGACAGACAAATAAGCCAGACTCTGTAGTGAGTTAAATAGGCGATATTAAAAGCATGTCACAGGAGCCAGTGCATGTGAGAACAATCCTGCATTTCCATTTGGGATAATTACATATGCTACATATAAACTTAAACAATCAATACAGTTTGAATAGATTCTTTGTCGAGAAACAACACTCAGCTTAGACAAGCCTTGACACAGAACACTACTGTATATTGTTCCTGCTTGATTATGCTGGACTGCAGCGGCTAAGTGGTAAGCTGTGGATTTTCACACTTGTGGTCTTGAGTGACTGACCTCAGACTGACCTGCTCACTCAGGCTTAGCTTCTAATTTATGATTAACACATCAGTCTCCTTTCTGTGATCTAATCCAGCCCAATGGTCTGGTTTTAACACCCCAGGGGAACACAGGAGAGATCATTACTGATGGTGGATTAGTAGTTGATGACCTCTGGCCTTTGTAAGGCCTCTCTCCATCCACAGGAAGCAGAAAGTCTTTCTCAAGTGACAATTCCTTCAGCTCACAAGAATATTACAGCCTTTCTGTACATTGACAAGCTTCTTTCACTTCTCACCTTCACTTCTTAAAAAGCAATACAGCTGCATTGTTTTTACTGTCTCTTTGAGCCTTGAGGTGACCACAACGCCATGTAAAGCAACTTTTACTGATCCAAAACAACCATCTAGTCTCCTGAAGTTGGTGTGCTAGTTACAGGTGTAGTGGCACATCCAGTAAATGATCAACCTGCTGCTAAATGTGTAGCCGACTCACTGACTGCTCCAGAGGCTCCAACCTCCACCCAACACAATACTAAAGCCTTGTCATGAGTGATTTCTACTCCCCTGGGCCAAGATGCAAGTAAACACCATTTATGATTTGGCTAGGAGTCAAGGCATGATTTTCTAAATATGTTTCCCTGCTGACTTGGACTTCTGCCTGATGGAGTAGTTGAAGAAATGCTTCCAAAACTTTTGGCGCAGTTACCTTCTTCACACAATTGGCAAAGCTTTCCTCTCTCCTGCTCTTCAGGCCTGCTTACTCACTTTTCTTGCTCACATATGCACAAACACACTCCCTGGACACAGCGATACCATTGAGCATAATTTGTGGGCACAGTTTGTATGTTTTAATAGGCAAAAAGAGGTACCAGATCTCACCATTGGCAGGCTCCGCAGGCTGTGGACTCATGAAGAAATTACTGTCAAAACCCATCAAGGATTTAACAGCCTTTGGCCCTGTTGTGGCTTCCCCCTGGCCTTTGGAGGGGTTCTGGTCTGTGGGTAAACAGCTTGAGGACAGTTTGCACCCTGGGACCTTCTCTCTTACTGCTTCCCCTGGTGTGGCCTACACAGCCTAGCGGTCCAGTGAACACTGCAACACACAGTTACACATTACAGTCAGGAAAATTAATTTCTGAAGGTGTGACTTGCTAATGGATGGAGTGCAAAAGAAAAACAGCAAGCATTCTAAGTGGTCCTGTTGCCTCATACAAAGAATTTTTTATAAGCTCGATCTTCACAAAATTCTGTTCTTTGTTAAAACAATTACAATCAATACGATCAGCTTTATTACCTAGTGTGTATCTCAGATTACTACTTTTAATGTGTTTACAGAACCTTCAAGTTACTGAAAATCATGTGAGGTTCTGAAGTTGGCGGTTTTATATCTTTCCTGTGAGCTTTATTTCAAAGTTAAACGTCCATGGCAGTCAAATAGAGCAGGCACATAAATTCAGTGAAAATACTGATATAAAAGTGTCATGCATGACAGAAAAACACAGTGTGCAATTAGACTAAATGTCAATCCAAAACAAGTTCTTTCCTGCTTAAAGCAAACATCTGTAAAAGTCTATTCAATTGGCATTTTATGTAATCAGCACATCCAATATGTCTTCTTCTGTTATCAGGCTGGTGCTCAATTATATCAGACTTTTTTTTTTTATCTGAGACGGACATATTCAGAATAATTTATTCCTGCCAAACAGTCAATGGTGCAAGATAAAATGTTCTTCTTGAGATGGAGTGCCTGCGGTGTCAGGGGAAAAGTGAGCGGAACGTCATCTTCAGCTCTTGAAGGGTGAATTGTGCAGCTTTTCTCATTTATGTGTTCCAGCTGAACAGCGTCTCTGCCAAGTTTAGGATCTGGCCTGAAATCAGAATTTCCCGCAGTGATAAAGAGACTCTTGTTTGATAGGCAGAGGCAGAGAAACTATGTTACTTAGACAGTGATATGGGCAATTAGAGGAGTGAAACTTCCAGCAGACAAATGACTCACTGCTGTTTGAGCAAGCGGCTTAAACAGATGCAAATAACCTTTAATTGCACATAAACACACATTATTCTATTTGATATTTGCACATTCATTCTATTTTATTTAAATTTGATCATAATAGCATGAAAACAGGTAATCCTGTAACATTTTCCAGCCTACAGATCCAGACTTTGCTTTCATTCTTGAATATTTGGGGGGATTAAAACCTCTGGGCCTGAGAGCTGTAGGGTGGGTGAGCATGTGGGGGGTACTCGTCCTTTAATCTCATTCTCACAGTGTCCACCTTTGACATAGCAGTATCCCATTTGAGCCTGACCAGGACTGAGAGGGAGAGCCAACTAGAAGGGACGACGATGAGAGAGCAAGCGGGGGAGGCAATAAGGGGTTCTAGAGGTAGTGAAAATGGAAGGGAGGGGAGGGATGGGAGGGATGGGAGGGAGGTGGGGGAGCTGTTGGGCCTAAACCCAGGGGATTAACGGGGTGACTTCTCCTCTGGAATGTTCTTCTGACAACCAAGACCCGCCCACCCACAGCTGCCTGCACCAGACAGGTGCACAGCCAAGGCGAGGCGGGTGGTGGATGGGTGTGTGTGTGTGTGTGTGAGAGAGAGAGAGAGGGGGGGGCAACTAAGATGGTGAGGAACAAAAAACACTTGCATATGTGAACCTGGAAAGATAATTCCTTCACAGCTAACTACTTCCCTAAACTCAACCTAGGTGTAAGAACTCACAGTAAACCACCTGAAAACAAGAAGTCATGAAGTTAAACGCACTGTTGCACAAGTCAAACTGCTCCAATAAGCAGAAAGCTGGAGATTATCCTCAAAGACAGTCTTCTATGTCGCTCTTCATATCAGAACAATACCCATTTATCCCCATCCAGTCATCAGCGTGCTGTATGTTCAAAGATACACAAACGTGTTTATTTGTCATGCTTTAATTTATGTTTGGGGATGTACCAGATCTTGTCCATGCTTGTTGTGAAGTGTAACTTTACATAGGAAACATGGCAACAACAGCATCATTTTCTGCACTGTCATTTCTGAAAGTCATTATTTCTGCATCGGTAAGTGCACGACAGTTCTAGTAACATCCTCAAGTTGAGCCAAGTAACAAAGTACAATAAATAATGCTGCTGATCTACAACAAGCCTTTGTTCAGAAGCGAGGAAAAATCCCTCACACATCTCCCTTTGAAGCTGGTGGGATTCCTGTGTGTGTGTGTGTGTGTGTGATTGTGCTTCTAAGATGTTTGATTGATAGAGGGTCTGTGAAATCTGACTCTTTGTTTAGCTCTCTCTCCAGTGACCTGCCCTGTCATGTCTCCCCTGTTTTGAGAAGCAGGTAGTCTATCCAAACATCTGGTGAACACCAGGAGACAACGCAGTGTTC
Organism: Pseudomugil gertrudae; assembly: GCA_037177535.1. NCBI lineage: Eukaryota > Metazoa > Chordata > Actinopteri > Atheriniformes > Pseudomugilidae > Pseudomugil > Pseudomugil gertrudae. Next base: position 6,654,869 of record JBAMHV010000017.1, on the reverse strand, counting down.
AGGTGTAGGGACTCAAATCTCTGAGAGGTCAAAGGTGATAAAATGGGGTCATTCTGGCATCCAGGTGGATGGTCCAGAAGAATTCCAGAGCCTGTCTGAGTTTCCAGCAAGAGCAGAAACACAGGTGATGTGTGAAGGTTTTTTTTTTTCCCAGATTGAAACAACAGCTGAGTCTAAGCTAAAATTTAACAAAGGATGTGATGATTTTTTGTTATATTACTTTAGTTTGTCATTTTCCACAGTAAATATTTATGTTATGATGTAATTATCATTTTTTTCTATCTGTAAACCTGCTTCACATGGAATGGAAACTCTCTACACTTTGATCAAATTACAATCTTTCATTTAGGTGTTCGGATTAAGCCTTCAGTTTTCTCAAATCCAGTCTATTTCAGAACTGTGTTGCCTCGCAGACTTTGCATTCACACGGGAGGGATTTCTAGTTGGACGCAGTAGTGAGGAAGATGGTGTTGAGAAAGCAGGTGTGTCTCTGCCACACCACCATCCAAGCTGTTTTGGGTAGATCATCTAAGCATGTGTACAGACCACCAGGCAAGGCTTTGTACTTTCCCTGGAAGAGTCTAGTCGCTTAGCTTCGGCTTTAAACGAGTCCAGAACAAAAATGCTGCTCGTCCACAATCATTCAGCTCATTTCCAGAACAAAACCGAGGTGGATTGATAGATTGCAGAGTTGTATGAGTTACAACACGAAGAGCTGACAGGTTGACAATAAACATCTCATTATTTTTTCCTGCATGTATATCTGTACACACTATGTAACTACGGTACATCACATTTGCTCAGAGGCTTCCAGCCTGCTGCTTTATGCATCTTGCCTTTTTTGGTTTGTTTCGCTAAGTTCAACTATAGCAAACAGTGGCTTTATCTGAATTCTAACTTTTCAAATAAATCGTGAATTAAAAATTTACGAGTGAGGCAGTGAACATCTCTCCTTCTGAAACCCCCTTTCCCTCCTCTCTGTACCTGCATATGGTTCTCATGCTGCTATAATCTTTCTCCCTCATTCTTTCAGTGTTGAATAAGGTGATTTAATGATTTATTAGATCTGCCGAATCCAGCAAAGCTACAGGGCCTTTGTGGTCACATTGTTCAGACGTGGGGAGCAATCAGCCGCTGTAATCCGCAGCTGACATGCCCCTGAAAGAGGCTCTTGTTGTCGCTCTCCTTCCCCTTCGTCGGCTGGAAAATGTTAGAAGTCAGGTTATGTGAATGTTCGGTGTCAGAGGCCTGCTTACATGGCTTTGGTTTTAAATGTCTTTATCAGAGCAAAGAGCCACTACTGTGTATAAAGGATAAAGAAATGCTGCTTTTCTCATACACGTTGGTCAAATACCCTCTGAAGTAAAGAACTTCTGTTTGGATCTATAGCATGATTGCACAAGTGTCTTTGCAGGTCCCTCCAGAAAGTGGCTCAGATAGCTGCATGAGAACACTGCAGAGTCCTCATCCTGAAATTTATTTTAATTAAATCCCTGCATTTTAAAAATATATATTTAAATCAGATGCTCACAGCAAATATTGCACTTTGGATTGTCTTAATGACCAAACACCTACAGTATCATTTCACTACTGGCATAAAGGGAATTAAATCTTTGATCCTAAATGTTTAGCATCTTAATCCTGGGGTTATGTTGCATACATTTTTGAGAAGATGTGTTAAGGTACTGACATCTGACGTGAAATTATTTTTACAAGCCGAGGTTTTTTTGTCAGAAGTCCAACTCAAAGGCCCACAGGCGCGTAGCCGAGTGATGAAACCTCCCTTTAAAGGTGGACAAGAGATGTCAACAAATGGCAAAACATGTTATGACAAATTAGACAAGGCAATTGTGACACTATCACGGCTTGATGATTGCACACAAAGCACTTCTTTGAGAACGTTTTTTTTTTCTTTAGTCTTCACTTGGCCAGAGATTCAGTCACATCCTCTCAGAGCAAGTCCAGAGAAGCCACTGACACCACAACCCACAATCACACATCACTCTCCACCCCCATCGCTCCCATGCCCCCTCCACCACCATCTCTATCAAAGGCTTAGTGTGATCTGTGGATAGATGAAGGGGAAAATATGATTTTGATGGGGGAAAAAATCTAAAAAACAAATACAAGGAGTTACTTAGGCGTCAAAGAAGAAGGGAGAATAATAGCACTAAGTTAATATGATGTAACTAAAGGGCATATTTATAAAGAACAAGGTAAAAATAATGGAATAGGTAACATGAAGTTTGCAAAGATTTTCTGCCCTTTTTTTTACAATAACAAAAACTTTAAAAAGGTTTGTTTAGTAGAAAAAAGAAGTGATGGGTGGGGGGTTGGTGAGGTTGATGGGGATGGTGACAGATGTGCATACAAGGTGTCAAAGCAAACAGAACTAAGCAAAGCAGCCACAGGTGTGCAGTGTGCTCACCCGACTGCAGACAGCCCCGGGTGCCTAACATGCAAAATACCGGCATGTGCCCTGCAGGACTCTGACTGACCTCTTCCATCCACCTGGATCAGCTGCAACAAGTAAAAAAAAGGAAACTGTTGTGTAAAAGTGTCACAAGTAAAATATCAGAAGCTTGTGTTTCCCAAGATAAATTTGTTTGTGTTTGCCAGCTTGTTTTGTATTAATTCCCATTTTGCAAGGCTTTTTCTGTTCTGCCAAACATAAGTAGTTGTGTTTTGTTATCTTTTTAAACTTCAACTTGATCCTTTTCACTCTGGATTCTACATAGTATAACGAAATGGCGGGTTAGGTTAACATTCGGTAGATGAGTCACAGAGTCACAGAGTCATTTAAAACTTTATTTATTCAGGTCCGTTATTCCTGATCTGAAACATTTCCACCCATACCTGAAGCTTTTCTGCATCATCCCTCCACAATGATCTCTGTCCTTCTCTCTCGCACTACTCACTCACCTCCCTGCATACCCCCCCACCCGCCCCCCCTGCCCTCCCTCCCAAACCTACTCCCTCTGAGGATAAGCTGTGGTTGGGCCCTGACATCCCAAGTAATTTACTAAGTCAACACAGAGTGAAGAGGGCCCGTGTGCCTGAGAAAAAGCCCCTCTATATGCTACAGACTCAGTCCCTGAGGAGACACAGCATACACTGATGATCATTTACAGCTACTCTTATTTATTTACTATCGTTGCCACACAAACACTCATTGGCCACTTTATTAGGTACCCTTGCTAGAACCAAGTTTAGGTTGGATTCAGAATTTTTGGCAAAGATCCTACCGCGATTTGGGAAACATTCCTCAGAGGTTTTGGTCTGTGTTGATATGATCGCATCACACAGTTGCTGTCGATGTGTTGCCCCCCCCCCCGTTAGATTCTGTGGGGGCCAATGGAGTACAGTGAACTCATTGTCATGTTCATGAAACCATTCAGGGATTGTCTGAACTTTGTGACATGATGCATGATCCTGCTCAAAGTAACTGTTACACCATGATACTCTGTGGTCACAATGGATGCAGATAACAACAACAGACTCTGGCAGTTGAACTACGCTTAGTGCACCAAGTGCACCAGGAAGAATTCCTCCACACCATTACACCACTGGTAACCTGAACTATTGATACTAAAAGAGTAGATTCATGCATGCTTACACCAGATTCTGAATGTCAGAAGAAGCTACATTTTTTCCCATCTTTTATCGTCCCCATGGGAAGTGTAGCCTCAGTTTCCTGATCTTAGCTGACAGGCATGGTCCCTGGTGTAGTCTCCTACTACAGTCTGATTTTAGACTGGGTGTGTTTAAAGATGGTGTGCTGCATACCTTTGCTGTAATGAGTGGTTGTAAGAGTTACTGTTGATTTTCTGTCATCTCCAACCAGTCTGCATCCTCCTCTGACCTCTGACATCTAACTTCTGCTCTCAAACTCTAAACTTTTCACTAAAAAGTCTCCGTATTCACACATGATATGATATATTGAAACCTTCTTGTTATTTTGTGACACGTAAGCATTATTCTGGTGTATTCATGTTGTGTGGTGGCATGCTTTAAAATGCAGTCCACATTAGAGTCAGGAAACATTTCTCCACAACTTCCAGGTAAAAACCAGCATGTTTACTGTTTCTTTATTAACTGAATTGCTTATTTAAATGCAAAAATGAAGATGTGTGAAATTCAAGTTAGGTTGTTATGTTTGTTTCAGCTTTTCTTGCATCATTGGTGAAATCAACTTGATACTATAAGATAATGGGAGAGCAACTGGTTGGATCCTGTTAGGTGGATGTGGCTTTTTTTGGTGACGTTTAAATGTTTTCCAGGAAACTTGTGTGGGTTTTTTCTGTAGGACAAATTTTATTCCATGATCCTAAAGCTTGCAAGTGGGAATAAGGAAACATCTCAGTACTGCTTTAATGTGTGAGAAGAGAGTGTTTTACCTGCATAAAGGAGGAATTGTAACAGAAGATAATCAACACCTTATTTTACTCAAATTGAAAGATTTATCATCTTATGAGGGAACCCTATATGGACTCATTCTTATAGCGTATCACTTTTGCATCCAGCCAATCGAAGGAACTTCCCTTGATAAAGTTTCTCTTTTCCAAACATTGTACAAAGCTGCCAACATAAAGACTCCTGTGTCCAAACGTTACGCTCACCAAGTTGTTATGGCTGGCTCAAGCACCGAACATAACAATAAAAATCACACCAGGCATTAGATTTATAACAATGGTTTTATTATAAATTTTTTAAAAAGTGGTTTTACGAAATGGTAATGCTTCTGCAGGATGGACAGGGGGGTGGAAGACAAAGGTTAGCCAGGAGCCTTCATCCTACAGGCGCTTATCATTCAGCTAATGAAATTAGAGCCAGGAAGCAGCGTGGTAAAAAAGAAAGATGATTGGTCATTTTTATGTAGTTTTAACATCAATTAACCTTTCAATTATGAAAAAAACATATTAAAACTGGCAACTCAGCATAGACTTTTAAGTTTAGAAAGCATGTTAAACTCAGTGACCTGTGGGGAAATTGTTCACCTCATGTGAGTTACTGTTCAGTTTCTTTTAGACTGAGAATATACTTGCCTTTAATTATGTGTGTGTGTCATGGTTGCATTTCATACTTTGTGTTTGTCTAAAACACTTTTTTCTACATGTCCTCAAAAGTGACCAAGCTGCAATATGCAAGTAACCAGTAGGACCACTGAAGGGTCCAGTTTGACCAGAAGTAAGGCGACAGGGTTGACAGTGGTGAAAGTTTTAGGGAAGAGATGTGGTACATCACATAGCCTCAGCCTATGAGTGAGCGTTTCTGCCCCCTACAGTGCTTGAATCCCTCTTGATATGGGTAAATATCTTTTGTAATTGGTGTCATATTGGGAGCAGGAATCAGGACTGGAATACACTCAGTGCATGCTGTGAATCATTTTTTCACCCATCTAAAGTTTGCTTTTGTGGCCAAAAGTCATTATCTTATCTGTGAAGGGAAGAGTTAACAGCTGCTGTTGTGGCATTAATATTTCACTGATCTTTTAAAAATAATTAAATTATGAAAGTGATCAAATCAAATTTCTTTATCTGAGGCAGCTGGCTGAAAATTAAGCACTTTCTAGCACAATCGCACTTTGAAACAGTAATCTGTGCATTTCTAACCACCCGGCCGGATTACTGCGAGTCAGTCATCTTTATCTCAACTGCAGCTTGTACGAAATGCAGCTGCACATCTATTAACTGGCATATGTAAATATGAGCACATCACCTTGGTTTGATCATCTCTTCACTGGCTGCCTGTGCACTTTGGGGTCCATTTTTAAAATGCTTTTATTTGCTTTTAAGTGTTTGAACGGTGTTGCCACTGTACCGTTCTGAGCCCCTCCAGCCCATACACCTTCTCAGGCTCTCAGGTCGGCTGACCGAGTTCTCCTGGCTGTGCTAAAAACTAAACGGAAGCTCAGAGGGGACCAGGCCTTTTGCAGTGGTAGCACCTAAACTGTGAGATGAGCTGCCTTTATATAATAAACAGGTCTCCTCCTTATCTGTTAATAAATCTCTGCAGAAGACCCATCTGTCACGCTGGCCTTTTGCACATAATGACAAGTTGACATTGGGTAAGGGGGGGATGGGAGCCCGCCGTCACAGATGATTCATTAATGTTGCAAACATTTTTGATTAGCAGGAATTTCTGCATATGTGGGATAAACGTGCATGCTAAGTGTGAACATATTCATGGAGGAAGTCTAAAGCATAGGTAGCAAATGCTGATTTAAACAGAATAATGTGTGATTACCATGAAAACTTACAATGCAAGTACTCAACAGTGGATTATTATAGACATTATTGCAAAGTAATGCACATAGTAAAGAAAGTTAGCATCATCATACAGTCATCTCCAGCCATGTGCATCACTTTGTATGGACACGCACGTTTGTTCAGGTACAGCACACTCTCACTGCACGCTAACCTGTGGCCTTGGTAATCTGTGTTTGCTTTGCCATCAGACCGCTCCTCAGATGTGAGGGCTACCTGGGTAAGTTTTTTTGTTGGTTTTTTTATACTCACCTCAAAAACTTTTGAGTTTTTTAATATGTGAACTGACCTTCTGCAGAAGAGCAAGCATGCTCGGTTTGATTTGATTTCCTTTGGTGTCATCAGCAAACACAAATTATTCAAAACAGCTTTGAGGTTCCACACTGTGGACCATTGCTGCGGATGGATTAAGAAGCTGGGGCTGAAGGGTTAGTCAGGTGATGAAGCTTAAAGAGTGTGAGCTCCTGACATACCAGTGCTTACCTCAATTTTTTAAGATTTCAAAGTGCCTCACAGCACAGAGTTGGAAGGTGGACAAGAAAACAAGAGGGACACCCCCCCAACACACACACACATACACACACACACACAGCTTTTTCTTTCTTATACAGTCATCCACATGGACACTCCCAGCCTGGGCTTCATAGAGGGGTTGGGCTTTTAAATAATGTAGATTCAGGGCTCAAACTTGCCCCACAGGTCTACACGTACTCAGTTGGTCCAAACCTAATACTTTTCATTTAGTCATTCCCTCCCATGCTCGTATTATCACTACACTGTCCCCATCCTCTGCAAAGTTGGATTTTCTCAACAGAATCAGGTGTAACAAATACCCTGAAATTGGACCAGGGATATTTTTATCCATTTTGTCCTTTCTAACCCTCAGCTTTTATCAAGCTTAAGTTCAATCTGCTTAATCCATTCGGTGCAGTTTCCTTATAGGAACTGGGTCTACATATTAAGATGTATTTTGTTTGTTTTCAAGGAAATATCAGAATCAAAGACACGATGTAAGCTTACTGGAGCATTGCGGCTCAAGCTGTAATCATCAATCACAAACAGTGGGGACTGCGTAGCTACGACCTGGCAAAAGGAGTTGATGACTTGACATGGCTTGGCCCTCCCTACCTCCTTAAATTCCAAGCCATCGCTGACTGAAAGTATTACTTGCATAATCTGATATTTGCAGGTACAAGCAGGCATTCATGCCTCATTTCACTCAGTTTTTATTGGCTTTTTATATGTGACTTACTTATGTGTGCCTCCCCATGCTGCTTCCAATTCTGATATTTGTCTTTGCATATCATTAATACTTTTTCATTAGAATTAGCATTTAACTCTTGAGTCAGCCTTCTTAGAGTCTATTCATTTCCTCGGCAATACAAGCCCCTATTCCCCTATCCAAAGGCCCTGGTGCATGCCTGTGATTGTAGACATGGATATCTAAGCACATAAACCCTTTTGTTTCCAAAGAATGCTATAACATCTCTCTGTTAAAGTCAAGTCAGTGTAAATGAGTGATGTAACTGTGCAGTGCCTGAGGGCACAGAGTGTGTGGCATGTTTGGGACTTTGAGTTGCAACAGTGATCACAGTCAACAAGCCCTATCTTGGCAGCTTTGCAGACACATAACACAAAGTTTAAATTATGGTGTATATAATCCAACCCTGTTGCCAGAATAAGACATACCCATTCCCATGTTTTTAGAAACCACAAATACATATAATCTCAGCCAACAAAGCCCAATGTCCCTCCCACGTTCACACACAATGATAATGTTTTGCTATGAAGATAGAGAGCATCGACTAAGTTTTAGTCAAACTATAGTCTTTTCCTCCATATGGTCAAGTTGCTTTAACAAAAAAGCAATGAAAGCAAAATAAGTACAAACAAATCAAAAGAAACTGGCATCATATTATACATTCATGCCACCAATTCCCAAACGCTTCCCTGTTAGCTTGATAAGTCACACTACAGAAGATGCTGTGGGAATATTTGCTGAAAACCAGTTTAAAGAACTGGAAATTAGCAGCATTTTACTCAAGCAACTATCACACTTTTGTGAAATTGTTCAGTATTATCTGCCATAGTCCACACACTTATCTATAATTTATACTCAATTTAACTTCACCAAAGAAAACAACTTCTAACAACCATGTCATATTTGACTTTTCCATAATTTATCATTATCAGTTGTTTTCAATCAAGCATGCACAGATTTCATAGACCATGCAATATATTTCCCCAATCTTTTATCCACCCAAATGAAACTGAGTAAGACACGAGCAGTTACGAAAAATTTGCAGCACCCTGGTGTTTTATTCATTTTCTCTATCATCCTGCAGACGCAAGCATTCACTTACTCAATACATTTGTCATCATCTCCTTGTGCAGATCGGGGATGGGAAGTTACACCACGATGCACAGCGGTGAGTTTACATAGCTCAGATACACAGAGATACCTTGGCCTTTCATTGCGCACATCGCCCATCACACAGATCGGAAACTGATAGGAGGTAATCAGTAAATGGTGGTTTTAACAGGCAGGGGCATCTAACATGAGCTGGACCTCACAGGATTTTCACATGCTGTCTGAACATGAGACAGATTTCATCATGGCAAAAGCTGTTTTCCATCACGGTCTGGAGGATGCCCCTTAAAATATGTTCATATGGCACTTTTTTTACATTGACTACCATTTATTCACGCTAAAAATTACTCTTAACTGCATATTTCACAAGGTTTTAATCATCGTTATCTAAATCTGCTTTGAGCTGAATGCCGACATATTTATAATGGCAATGCCAGCATGTTTATTTTTAGAAGGTACAATGTTTTAGTCAATATCAATATCCTGACTGTCTGTTTAATACCTCTGTGACCTGCCCAGCCTCTCACCTGAGGGTTGCTGCCATATGCAACAGTCCTGTAGTGTGTAAAAAAAAGGATGGATATATTGTCCTGCCCTGATTTCTTATAAAAATGTATTTATGAAGCCTTAAGAAGATTGGTCACTAAATAAAAATACTGCACACAGAATAAAACATCTAAAAAAGTTGTCAGAACAATAAAAACTATATGACTCAAACTCCTTGTGAGCTGCTCATAGACACTAACATTAAAAGAAAAAAACTGGTGAATCAGGAGACACAAGATTAAAGTTACACCTATAGCTTGGCTTAAATTTAGTAATTAAACAAATGTTAATCATTATTCAGCATTCATGAAAAGGATCAGCTTAATGCATTCCAGGTACCTCCACAGTACTCCCACATCCTCCTGTTTGTCTATTGTTTCAGTTTCTTTTGCCACTTTGCTCCAAATTCTATTAAAAACTCTCCTGTTTTGGAGGGGGGGTGATGTAGTTATATATTTGTTATTGATGAGCAAGCAGAATTACACAAACACATACTGTGCATCACATTGAATTTTGTGTTTTACAGGTTTAGAAGTGTAGATAAACTTTGCAATTTTCTCATCACGAGTAAAAGTGTCTACCCTAAGTGGGAACCTCCATTGGAAAAAAGCAAAGCCTTTGCGTAAGTGCCAAACATTTTCCCTTTTCCCATCCGCTAGGGGCTGGCTCCATTCATTCATTTTCTATACCACTTCATCCAGTTCAGGGTTGTGGAGAAGCTGGAGCCTATCCCAGCAATACATCTGTTACACAACTATTAACGCTCTCAAATGTACCAAATGCGCTCATGATTTATGACAAGATAATACCCCCATACTGTACAGCAACAAAGTCAGAACCAGAGCTTGGCTAGCTACATTAGCTAGCGTGCTATGTCAAATTATGTCCCACAGCAAAATGTTAAGGGACATTATGGCAGAAAATGTGTATCTGTGAAGAAAAACTGTTTGATGGATCTGGCTACTTCCAGGAAAAAAGCTGAAGAAGAGCAGCGCATAACCAGTGTGTTGAGGTTTCCGTGAAATATGAAGGACCTGTCACTTTCTTCTTTTTATTTCTGTCAGTTGTTGCTGACAATTTCACACTCTCCATGTGAATTAATATAGTTTGCAAATATGTACTGATAAAATAAAAAAGGGAATTGTTCCCACTCTTGCAGCTGCAAGCAGCACTCTCATTAAGAATTAGCTAGACCCAGTGCTAACCCTAACCCTTGTGGGGGTTAGGGTTGGACTTGTGTCCATCAATAATGCAGATTGATTTTAAACAACTAAATTCTGATAAAATTATTCCCTAACAGGCTCAAAAGCCAAAACTTAGCATGTGTAAAGGGGTTTTATGATCAGTGTTACAACAATAAATGGACAGAAAACTTCTAAGTATCACTTGTTTTTTAGAAGTATCCAGTTAATATTACTTACGCTAAGCTAACCAGCTATTTATCAGAGCTAAAGTGTTTCTTTTTAAAATACCTAAAGAAATAAATATGTTTCCCAAAAATTAACAATAAATGCAAAAAAAAATTGTTTTTAATTACTGCATTTTAACCCAAAATATGGCAGATGTTTGACAAATTAACAGAGTCAACATGAAGCTGTTGTGTGAGCCATCAGCGACAGCACACAGGGATTTCCATGCAGTGCAGAGAGGTGACAGAGTTTCTGTGGTTGGCTGCCCACACAGACTTGCTCTGTCCCAGCCTGCACAGTGTCGGAGTCCCTGCGTCAGACCTGGCCACGGAGAGAAAGCCTATATTATGGGATCTTATTTGACCCCTGCCTTTCGCCTGTATTTCACAACTTTTTCACTACAAGAAAATGTCAGGGACAGAGTTTCTTATTTCTCTGACAATTTCTTTTTTTATTCACATGTTTCAGCTCTTGGCTCAAGCAGCTGGTTCAGTCGGCACCCAGTTGGGTCCAGAAATATGTCTGCGCTATCAACCACTTCATCAAAATCTTTTTACCATCCAAAAACAGTGATACATTTATTCAGAGCTGACTGTTTAATTAGTAGCTTGTTTGTACTTTATAGATACTTGCCCTGATATGTGGTACTGGATTTACAGGCAGGTTTTTGTATGTAGGACACATAGCTCATAACCAGTTAAGGCAACATGGATTCCTACCACCGCCATACCTGGAATCTTCAGCAACTCTCATGTCCTCCCGCCACTTTGGAATTTACCTCTCCCCAACGTCGATAAACATGTTGCGTGTTGAACCTTCACAGTAGAAAGTACAGGCAAGGCTGGAAGATTTAAACCATGCCACAGATAAACCCTTCCCACAGCCCCCTCCGACCATTCTCTGACATTTAAAGCTGCTCCACAGCTTGACCTTTGGCTTCCTCTTTATAAGGTGTCAAGTCCTGGTCAAAGGGGGATAACATTCAGTATAAAAAGGAGCGTAGTGTAGTTTGGAGCTCTAGTTCTTTAGATATGTGGAGGGTAATGCAGAGGAATTTGCAAACATTTGCTGAACCTTATCTTGCAACATGTTTAATCCTGATAGGGAGGATAAATAATTGCTCCTCTTGAGGGAGAGTTTCAAAGCAATACTTTATTTTATATAATATCAAGCTCTAATTGCCAAACTCGCCGAGGTTTGAATGACGAAGGTTGTTGTTTTCAGTGCGAGTTGACTTTTAAGAAGAGAATACTATGAAGAGAAATTCTACTGCTCTCTGTCACGGTTGATGGGTGCCTGCAAATGTCTGCTCATAATGACTCAAACTGCAAAGGTTGTGGGGAATGCACCTCAAAAACAACTGCCAGATTTTTATGGGGACTTCTAAGAGGTCTCTGAAAAGCAGTCGAAGCTTTTGTTTGTTCAAAATCAAACTTTAATCTGGCACTTTTGATGGATGTAGTCTTCTATTTTAAATGTTTATGGAAATACTGAGAAACAGGCTTGTGTGGTCCTTTGTCTAATGAAATACACTCACATATGTCTGCCACTGCCATCAGACCAGCAAACTGTTCACTTTGGAGTTTGGTTTCTAAAGACACAGGCAAATGTTGAGTATGGGGCAGGAAAACTGAGTCTCATCCTCCTCAGGGGTCATCACATGTGTGAAACAGTGTGCAAAAAAGCTTCTTGACTCAACAGGCCAGCTGTGTTGGTGCTGTCAGCCTCATTTGCCCTCTGGTCCATCTCCTCTGGGCCACATGAACATCTATTTAGTGCTCCAGGAGGATTAGCACACCAGAGGAGGGAATAAAGGGTTCAAGAGCAAGTGTTCGGAAGGTCAGTCTGGGGTTTTACATTTGATCTACTCAATTAATGTGCTGTGATGTATTAATTTGATTGAACTCAATGAGCCTCGGTTCATCAACCTATCAAGTGTAATTTGCTCACATCTACAAAGGATCACCTGAGTGTGGTGTTTTCCAAAACAGAGTAGAGAACCGCAGGTTGTTTGGGTTTGAGCTGAGAAGGCGGGCTTGGGGTTGGTGGTTACAAACCACATAGTGCTTTGAGTTGTCATCATGTTCACCAACACAGTTCTCATTTATTCTAAGCCAACAGCTGTAATATAACCTCAACTCTTTATTTTGGAATAAGCAAAAAAGGGTGGTTTATGCATAGTTGATAAATGTAACTATATACTATGATTCTGTCATACTTCCATGGGTGGAAAAATGTCTACACTGCATGAATGTGTGGTGCAAAAATCAGACTCTGGTCAGACACGAGGAGCGTTTTAACAAATCAAGTTTGGATTTCCTGATTTTGTGCCGTAACATCATTGTGATGGCTTAACGGATGTCCACATAAAGCCACACCTGCTGGTGCTCCTGTGTACAAGAAGAAACATGCTTTGTCAAAAGCTGCTCTTCCAGAGAAGAGGAGACTTTCTTGTTGCAGACAAACCATGCTTTTTATGTCTCTGCCACCATCTTGATAAACATACATAAACAGTACACACACGACAAAGGACGTGACAACAGACATTGCTGTTCCTCTCAGTGACTGCAGAGATTCTACTTGATGCTCATCGCAGAAGCTGGATTCCTGCACAACCGATTCCTTTCCTGCACAAGAAATGGTTTGTGTATAAAAGACAAAATAGCCAAAGACTTTTTTTACTTGAAAGTCTTTCTTTTTCTGCCTTTAAAAGACAAAAGCTTTATTCTTATCATGTTTACATCATCATCTAACAGATTTCTGTTCAGTTCAGTTGAATTCAATGTTTGAAAAGAGTAAATTCATGTATAATTTTCCTGCTAGGAGTAACAAAGTATTTTTCCATGCATTCAATAATTCATTTTTTCATTCATTCATTAAAAGATAAAGTTATTTTAGGGGCACTTTTGAAAATAATCCTATTATAATCCAGTTCAGTGTAATGCAGTTATCCAGTTATAAATCAAATTAAGTCAAACTGATAATTTAACCTTCCTCTTATGTTAGGTCTGCACCGACCCGTTGCAGTTTTCAAATGCATAAAAGAGTCACTTAAAATTTCTCCACTGCATCAAGGCTTTATGACTTTGTCAGGAACCTTGATTTCAACAAAATTAAACAATCCATTTTTTTTTCACCACTTCATAAAATGCTTTAATTGAAATTATGTTCTTTGTAGTGTTTGGGTCGGTTTCGAGATTTATAAAGCAAATAAATACACCCAAAATTGAAATCACAAGTGCACAATCAGCCAATACTCTGACCTCCTCTCCCAATCATCTGAGCTTATGGATGGTGCAAAAAGAAAAACAAACCAAACAAAGACAGGCAAGTCCCTGTGAGGTCACTTCACACTCATTTTACTTGCAGAGGGCACATTTCCAAATTGCTGCATCTTGCATCTTTACAAAGATGCAACTGTATCTTCAGGAAGTGACAAAAACCCACAATTATCCTTACCTATATAAACTGCACGGTAGCGCAGTTGGTTAGCACTGTGGCCTCAACAGCAAGAAGGTTGCTGGTTTGAGCCCCGGCTGGGAGAGGGCAGCATACTAAACAAAACCTGTGTGCCATATTGTTGGGTTTTCTCCTTGTAACTGCAACAGCGCTGCTCTCTGTAACTAAAGTGCTAACATTTAGAGCTGTTCTGACTGCTGTGTTTATGTAGACAGAAGGGAGGCAAAAGACACAGTTTAGGAGCCGTGAGGGACTGTGACACTGTGTGGTCAGTCTTAAACTACCTCATCATTTAAATCTGATTAACATTGGAGTTCTTTTTATTAACAGATGTGGAATTTAGTTCTTTTCCTACTATCCAAAGTGTGTGAATAATTCAGAGTCTCTACAGACAGGGTCAGTTAAGTACAGTGTCTCACATTGCTCAGACGTCTGTCTCCCTGCCTGGGAAAAATATGGGCCATTTGAGACTCGCCATGATAAGTGTCCCTTGTATGGACTTTGACATTTTTACATCCACTGCACAAAATGTAGCTGCTTCTGGTAAATGATGTCTTTCAGACATATGTCTAGTTAATTCTGTTTTCTCTGCATGAAGCCCAAAGTGAAATTCATACTGAACACACAGAAGTTATCTCAAACCCATATAAAATACATGAGGGCGAAGCAGGTGTAAACATAGAAATCTGATTTTGTTTTTTAATTCAAATCACTTTCAATGTGATTGTACATGACACACTGTGCCCCTTGACAAATCCTGTTGAGATTGCACAAAAAAAAGACATTTTCCAAACAGTGCTCCTGTACAGAGCCTCTTCTGGAACTTGGCTGAAAGCAGCACACAGCATTCATTGATAAGGCATTACTAAATCAGGTGATTCAGACTGATGTCTTTATGATTTGCTGGAGTACAGCATGGTAGCCGGTCTCCCTCACTCGCTGAATAAACAAAAATTTGTTCAGCTCAAATAAAATTTGACGAGGAGATAATTTTGCAAGCTTAGAGCACAAAGGTCTCACTTATGTGCACGAGTGCTGCACTTTGAGGACTAATTAAATGAAAGTCCAACGATGTAGTTCAACACATCGTGGACAAGATGACAAGGAGATATGGTTGGTAAAGTCCACCACTTCCTATGAATGTTATAAAAAATACTTCTTTGTACTTGCAGAGATTATGTATAATCTCTTGAAAATGTTAAGACTCAACAAACATTTTAGGATTTGTCAGAGCCACTTATCTGCCTAATGTATTCGTTCAGAATTTCATTTATGAAGCAACATTTCAGCGGTCTCGATCTTAAAAGTCACGTTTCTGATGAATGTTGATAGTACATTGACATATACAGTCTAGGCCCGCAGATGTTGAGATATTCCTATCCAATGTAGAGCAAACACAAAAATGTTTTTTTTTTTGTTTGTTTTTTATCTTCAGGATCTTCCATTTGTGAAATAGGCTGTCTTCAACTTTTAGTTTGAGTTTAAATGTGTTTTTAGGGTATTTTTACAGCTACTTTGATCTCTGAAAAAGAGACAAATTAGGTCAATCTCAGGAAGGAAAATATAACAAAAAGACAGTTACTAAAAATGCTCCTCCTTACCTCAAATATTTGCTACTGTGAGCCAAATGTGTCCTACATCACCAAAGAGTCAAAAGGTGATTTATTTTAAAAACATAGCTTTACTTTTGGCTAAAATTGCATTTTTGTGGTAAAAAGGGATTAGAACTTCTTTACTTGTCTCTCGTGTATCAGTAAATCATCATTTCATTTTCAATACTCATTTTATTTAAGAATAAAAGAAGCAGTAATGATTTTAAAGTGGCGTGGAAGTGATTCATACTGATCAGAAACCAACTATACTGAAAGATTATAACACTAATAAAGAATTGCCTGATCGGAATGAGTTGTATTTAGGATTTGAATCTTAAAGTTGCAGAGGGATGAAAGCAGATGCTGTTGTTTTAGTTGGAGAGGAATAATATAATTTCAATGTTAAAAATATAAAAGCTTTCCTGGACCAGATGGCATGTGCAGAGCATGTGTTTTAGTGTTTCTGGACATATTTAACATGTCACTGGAGCAGATGAAGGTCTCCAAACTGTGGAAGGACTCTCTCATTGTTCCTGTGACCAAATGCACCTCGCCTAAACAGCTGAATGACTTTAGACCAGTAGCCTTGACCTGTCTGGTAATGAAATCTTTGAAGTAATTGGTGAAATTTGATCTTTTAAATCAGGTTCAAGTCCTTTTAGACCCAATCTAATTTGCTTACAGACACAGCAGGGGAGAGGGGATGTTTGCATCACCTTACTTCACATCCTGATGAGACATCTTAAGGGTCCTAGATCCATGCTGGACTCTTATTTAATGACTTGTTATATGTTTTTAATACCATGTAACCAAGTATTTTCATTCAGAGTCTGCTTAATAATAAAGAAATTGATACAGTATAAACTTAGTACAGATGATTTTAGATGTTTTTAACAGATGGGCCTCAGAGGGTGAGAGTGAACGAGAGTGAGACTCCTCTACTGGCTCTCCTCGAGGATATGTCCTGTCATCTCTGCTTCACATACGATACACCAATACCTGCAGGAGTCTGCATGTGAACAAGCACTTCCTGAACTTTGCAGATGACACAGTCATTGTGATTTTGCTGCATAGTGAGGAGGATTAAACATGAGCTAGTGGTGGAGGATTTGAAAAATGATGCAATAAAGCCAAACTGCACTTAAACAGATCAAATATACTTTAGGAATGTTAGGAAGTTATCTCATTGTTTATCACAGACCACAACAAAAACAGTTATTGAACCACTGCAACAGTACAAATACCTTTTTATGTTTTTAGACAAGTTGAAATACAATGCGAATGTGGAAGCAGTGATGAAAAAGAGTCCTCGCCACACGTACTTCCTCAGAAAGTTACAGGTTTATAATGAAGAGAGAAAATTGATTACTATTTTTTATTAAATCAGTTTTAAACATTTCTTTTATCATTTGGATTAGAGGAGTCACAACTAATGATTCCACAAAGCTAAACAAGGTGGTGGGGGTGTCCAGTAAAGTAATGGGCCTCCCACAGTCTCCACTGCCTGCTGTATATGAGCAGCAGGTAATGAGGAAGGCCAGATGCATTGTGGGAAACCAGAACCATCCTTTACACAAAGGCTTTGAATTGCTTCCTTCATGTGTGAGATTCAGAGCCTAAGACTGACGACCAACAGACAGAAAAAAATGATTTTGTTCCTCCTACCAGAGCTTTTTTATTTCTTTGATTGATTCCAGTTTCTGTTTAGAGGATCTTTCAGGGCCTTTTATTTTCTCAGTGTTTTTCACATTAATATTTTCTGTGGACAGTCATGATTGATGTGAATGGATGGAATTTATTGTATGAAGTTTAGAAGGACCTGAATCGACTTATCGTTTTGGGAACAAAACATTGCTAAATTAAATTGAACTATAACAGCTTTAATTTTTTTTATTCATTATAATTTTTCAGATAAAAGTCATAGAAACAAGCTGTTAATGTGGAATTTATTGGGGGATAAATCCTGGAGCTACTCCGCTGACAATAACTTGGAAATTGACATGGTGGGTTATGTAGTGATTGTCTGTGCTTTTTGTTCACAAGCATGTTTGACAGGAAAAGAAAGGCGCGGCTCATTATGAAATAACACGTCTCAAATACCTTGCAAACCCTGGGAACTGTTATATGCGAGTTATCAGTCAGTGTCAAAAGTGTGTTTCTTGGATTGCAATTTGACAGTTATAAGTGTACAAAAAAATCTGGAAAAACAAATGTCAGTTTTGCTTCTTTCGCGACTTTAAGACCGCAGAATTCCAAAGTAGCCGACTCGGGTCCTTGACATGCCTCGTGGGTAAGATGGAGCTGGACTTTTTCAGCTTGAAAATCACTCGGGGCAAATAATAACACTCCACCGTTTCAAAGCAACCACAAAGCATGTAGATAAACTCACTGCAGTCTTTTTAGAAGATGAATTTCTCCAAAAGGCCAAAGATAGAGAACAGTTTAGTGTCCTGTAAACTCATTTGCAAACTAAATATAATTCATAAATATTTTTCAGCTGAGCAGCTATAACTCCATGTCAAAAAAGGGGCTTTCTGTGAGTGATGTTTGGAGATTCATCATGAATCATTTATTCTGTGCAATGGTTGATTTGTGTTGCAGTGGCCGAAGCAAGAGAAGCACCACTGTCAAACACAGGAAGCCGCTTCAGATCTCTGAATCTTCCTATGTATTCCCTTCTTACCTGGGAAAGAGGTTTTTATTCAGTCTGCCTGCATGGGAATCTCTTGAAAATACTAAAACATACATAAAAGTATTTACAAATGACTTTACATCTGCCACACCCTTCTCTGAAATCTTTCTTCTTTTCAAGTAAGCTTTCTGTCTCGTGTATCATATCTGATTTTTCCTCCTTTGAAGCCAAAAGCTCGAATCGCCTACATATAAAAAAAAGGTTTTGTCCTCTCTAACGACAGTTCCTCCTTACATATAGACACTTTCTCAGTCCCACATATGACAACAGCCCCTGTTTACCTCATGACGTCTACCCCTCGCATCCTGTTTGTGGTTGCATCTTTCATTGTCACCGTTTGTATCTACCTGAGCAGATATAAACACTCTTTCCACTGTGGCTGGAAGCATTGGCGAAGTGGGTTGGATGCAGTAAAAAAGAATCTCCACTGATGCGCTATTGTTTTGTTGTCAAAGTCTATCTGCTTTAAGTGTATGGAAAAAGAAGTAGGAGGATGGAAAAAACACTGATAAATGCAGAACACAAGCAAAGAAGCCAGAGAAAAGAAGCGTGCACCGAGATAAAGCTGTTTGGATTTAGTCTGAATGGGAAAAGTATGGTAAACAGCCTCCTTTCAGTTTTTGTTGTTGTTGTTATTTTTGTTTTATAGTCTGGGTGGGTGAGAGCTTCAGCTTTACCATCAGAGGAAGGGAACCTTTCGGAGCAGCACTCCAGCTGATGTCACACTAAAAGAAACCCTTTGAAGGTAATGGGGGCATGGGGACATCCAGGCATCACAATGCTGGGTTGTTTGCCAGCACCATTGCAGGAACATGACGCTATTCCTATGGGCTTCACAATGCACTGTATAGTTGCTATAATGTCCACATCAGGATGAGGGGCCTCACCACAGTGCACCATCAAAGCGATGAGGATGTGTTTGTGCAATCAGGGATGGGTAAACAAATGATTTAGTCCTCTATCCAAAAGAAATCCTTATATTTCATGATCAGCTGCAAAATGAATGATTTCTGTGTCGTCAATCTGGGTAAGAAAGATGTGCAGCATGCATTAAAAGCTGTTCATTTCCACCAACAACGTATCAAAGTAAAGGACTGAGAAGCAGCGTAATACTGCCCTCCAGTGTCTGGGAATTTCTCCAACTTCAGGGAATTAAATGCAGTTCTGAATCTAAACCTCATAATCCCAAAAAAGAAACTAATCTCACATGTGAAATACCTTAATCACCTTATCTTTCATGTGTGATTGTGATTGAGACTCCCACAGGTGTACATACTTCCTGGTATTCCCTTTGAACCCTGGCTTTAAGATAGCAACAGATATCCTCCTGAAAAGACCTCCCCACCTGCGACACACGATGAAGAGCAGCAGTATAAGTGAATAGTCTCATTTGTCTCCTACTGTGATGAGGGCTCGCTCATTCCCTCATTTATTTGTTATCAGATCATTGACATTGAGAACAAGTGCTCAGGTGGAAAGGACACAAATACTTATCCTCTGAGTCACGGTGTTGTTTGGCTGCTAACATCTGCTGGGTTTAGATTTACAGAGATGGTTGAAAGTTCCAAAAGTTCATCTGCATAAATATGACCAAAAGCATTGGTTATAATTAATATATCTTGAAGTGAATATGGACAAATCAGTTTAAATTACAACACAGCAATGTTAATCTTAATGTTAAGGATCATTATCCACCATCATATATATACATACATGTCTAAACTGAAATTATTGTCTGATGTTTCCACTCATTTGGATGATAATCATATGTGACAGTGAGGTTATTTGGTTATAAAATACAATTTTTTGCTACCTATTTGTTAACATGCAGCATTCCACATGGAAGGTCATTTACGTGATATGGATAAACATTGTACATGTAGGTTTTGAAACCTGCAGGAGACCTCCCTACAGAATATGCTTAAAATTAAAAAACTCACTGAATTTTTTTTCTCTGGGTTTTGCTAAATCACTGAATGTCTATAAGATTGTGGCTACTTTGTTTAATCCTGTGCATGCTAAACAACTGAGGCAAGATAACCATGTGACATATCCACACATAAACGCTCTGCACTAGGATATTTATTAGTTTTTGAAAAAGAAAGCAAAGCCGGTGCCCAAAACGTAATGTATCTTTGGCCACATCCCAAATGTATCAGGTATATTATGATAACTTGGAACTACACATGACAGTTACCATCACAAGAACAAACAAGATTTTGACAAGGTAAGAAAAAGAGGCCATGGAGGGGGTGGTGCTGTATTGATGCCCATCATACTGGAACAAAAGAATCTCTATGGAGTATGTATTGCAAAACAAATCTGTAGACAGACTGTGATTGTGAACACGTAGAGGGAGTGGCTGAGCATAAAAACTTGATTCACAGTGTTTATGTTTGTGTTGATGCATCTTTTAACGACAAACACTGAACAATATTAGTGTGACAGCATTGCTCACAGCTTTTAATGATGAATATACATAAATTCTGCAGATTGCTGTGATAATGTAAAAAGACCTTAGGCCTTTTTTTTTATACATGAACCAGAATGGCTTAATGGTTTACCATCACTGATGGGAAAGTTCATTCTGTATCCAACCAGTGATTTCTATAGCATAGTCAGGAGACACAATGATCCTAAAAACTCCAATATAGTTTTATCAAAGACAATAGGGACAAAGTCATGGCTTTAATTGAGTTGAGATATTGTGGATGGACCTGAGATTAGTCTTTATGTCTGGAAGTCTATCAACATTCAGCTTCAGACTGCTGTTCCTAGAAATGTGAACTAACATGAGACTTGTATTTGATACCTAAAAACTTATATTTGCACCATTTAATTAACATAAACCAGACACTTTTGATCATGGTAAGAATTATAAATTGAGTGGATAAACAAGGAATCCAGCTTTACTATAAATACATTTATTGTGGGCAGTGCCACATAAGATAGGCCTATACTTCAAAAATGCTATAACACAGTGATGCACTGCTTCCTACATGCAAGAATGTTTCCAGGTTGAATTTAATTGAGGACTGTTTGTGTGGAAACTTTGTTTTTCTACAAACTTATGTTTGTTTGACTTTTCAAACTTTTTCCCACCATCCAAAACCATGGCAAGGCAAGGCAAGTTTATTTATATAGCACCTTTCATGTACAGAACAGCTCAAAGGACATTAACCATGTGTTAATGAGTGATGCTAACATGAGGTGTGTGTGGTTGCTTCTCCTCTTTATCTACAAATTAGCCTTATTTCCTACCTCTCACTTAAAGAAAACTTTTTCCATTTGATCAAATCAAACTGAATGTCACACCATAGACATGATTTATAGATATATACAACTAGCTAAATACTTCTAATGGATGAGGGGGATATATAT
>JBAMHV010000017.1:6616902-6633036 GCA_037177535.1 Pseudomugil gertrudae | reverse complement strand
AAATACACTCAGGAGTTCGTGAGTCAACAAATTGCACTATTCCTTATATCCACAAGGGGGTGATATTTGTCCATTGATATTATGTCTTGTTTTTCTGGAAAACTTCTCAGTTAGTAGCATAAGTGTAAAACATGTTACTTTTGTAAACATCTATTTTCATCAAATGATAAAGAAGATAAATAATCTACTCAACAGTTGCATAGTGACTGTTTTGAAATAAATAATAGCACATCAAGTTTATTCTATAATTTGGGTTGTATGTACTTGCTGTTGACATTTTGTTTTTCTTTAAACAACTTTCAGGCATCAACTGCGGGCTTATCAAAAATATCTGCACAGGACAAGCTGGAAAGAATAAACATCCCATGATCATAAAGCATACTCATCGTGCCATGTGGTGTAACTCCGATTAATTTGGGGCATGCATGGACAGCAGCCTGTCTGTGAGGACTTGAATGGGTAAGATTAATACCAGATGTTCATTGGGAAGCGGTTGCCAGGGGGCGGGGCCATTTGGTCAGTGGGAGGAGCTTAGTTTGTTAAACACCCAATTTATTCTAACAGGTAGTTAAAAAACAGGTCAGGAGGAGCAACAGCGACTCACACTAAACGGTCATAGTTAAAGTAGGACGTCTCTTCTTCTTCTTCTTCTTCCTTTTTAGCGTTAGTCCCCTGTGGATACAGCCGGAGTGTGCTCATCAGCATGCTGAGCAGGAAAGGCTCCTGTGCGGGGATGATGAGCGCTGTAGCAGCCGGAGTAGACCGCAGCCGGGTCGGGGAGAGGCTGCAGGCTGCAATGGCTGGCTTACAGGAGTTGCATCTGCTCAAGGACAGGCAGAGCGACATGGTGAGCTGGGCCCTGCGGATGGACCGAGAAGAGCCGGTCACTTCGCCCCTCGCAGACCCGGAGGGTGCGAGGATGATGGGGGCTGAGGAGCAGCGACTGGAGGAAACCCTGACCGCTCTCAAACAACAGCTGGTAGGAAGCCGATTCACTTCAAACCAGTAATAACACAACTTTTAAAACAAATTTATTGTGATTTTTTCTTTAACAATAATATTACCGAAGCTGTCACTTATTATAAAAGAAATAAAACTCTTTTTTTCCTGTTTTTATTTTGTTTTCTTTTCTAATTATTAGTCCTTGTGATTAAATTCAACTTTCCGTCAGCTGATACTCATGTGCATTAACGGCAATTATTACCAGACACACTTCAATACTCTCAGCTGGGGGTAGGAAGTCAGATAGGTGTCATAAATCAAGGTTCACTGCCGGGCCCAGAGGACTTTTCCCCCCCTGCTTCTTCTTCTTTTGGTTGTGTGTGCGCGTGTATTTTGTGCACGACGGCTTCAGGGGGGCAAACCTCAATCATTAACCACTAAATGCCAGGAAATCAAAACAAATGCGCATTTTGCTCTGAATGAGAGGAGAATCTCGTCCCAGAGAGGCCCCTGTGAGTGCTGGAGACAACTGGCTCTGTTGAGTTTTCCATGACAGGCTTTTTCCATGCAGGCTGCTGTTAAAATCATCCCGAGCAAGCACAGGGATTAACGTGCTGTGCTTAACATGGATAGTAGAAACCGGGCACACACATCAAAGGATGTTTTATAAAGTTCCCAGACCGCATGCGGTATGAATGATGTTTTACATCCATGCATAATGGAACCTGTCCAGATCCACCACAACCCAAGGAGAATGTGCAGAGCTGATTCCACATGATCTCAAGATCATAAAAGACACAAAGATGCATTGACAGCTAGATTTCCTAGTCAGAGCCACTGTAACAGTAAATGTGTTAATGCTGTAAAGAAAGTGGCTTTTTATCCCAACCCCCAGCTTTCCTCCATGTAGTTTACACAATGGCCAGGCCTTCGCTGTGGGGGAGAAATGAGTTACCACCACTGCTTCTTCCATGCTCCCCCATGTCCTGCTGGGGTTAATCATCAGCCACAGCTGAGCCGCTTTTGTTTTCCTGACGGCTGTACATTAGAGCCTCTTTTATCTGAATAACATCCTTCGTCTTTATGAAATTATGGCATGAGCTTTCCCGTTTATACACTTAAAAATAATTGATGTGTAATTACTTACATGTGCACGTATGGCTCTGCTCTTCTGCATAACTTCTTCATCTCTTTTGCATCCTTATTTGAGGAAAAACGTCTGCAGTAGCCTCGGCATAGCAGGGGACCTGGTTAAGATCTCACGTGTTGTCTGTTTTACAGTCTCGTCTTCGAAAACAGGATGTAGGTCTGAAGACTCATTTGCAACAGCTGGACCAACAGATCAACGAGCTGAAGCTGGATGTGAACAAGACCACCTCTGAGCAACTGGAGAGTGACAGCAGGCCCAGTTCAGGTCTGAAAAAAATAATGTGTTAAAGTAAAGTCTCAGTTGATTTCATATGATGGACTACTGGACAAAAAATATGTTTCTGCTGTCTTCAGGTTTTTATGAGCTCAGTGATGTCGGCTCTTGTTCTCGGTCCAACTCCTGCACTTCCGTCTACAGCGAGTGTCTGTCCTCGTCTCAGACGAGCCTCATTCCCATGAGCCCTGCTAATTGTCACATTAGCCCTCCGCCACAAGTTGATGTATGCCGCAGGCGCTCTGCTGATGAAAGCACTACCCAGCCCAACCCTCCGCGAGCCACAGGCCTCCATCTGGGCAGCAGCAGGATCCGAGCAAGTGCTACAGGCGCAGAGCAGCCACGGCCAAGACCTGTGTCAACAGGTAATAACCGCTCTCAGTCCCTTATTTAATGCAGCCTCTGCTGCAGTAATGAAAACCATGAGCCACCTACTGTTTTTAATAGTCACTCAACATGTATTTTGCTACCTAATAACATGTTTTTTATGTGTGGATTTATGATGATTGTTTTGTTTTTCTTCTATATTAGGAGACCTTGACAGAATGATGGCACAAGGGTTGGGTTACTCAAAAAGCATGGACGTCAAAAGACCCTCAGTGTGCCCAAACCTGAAGGCCGCCCTCATGGACCCCAAGTTTCAGCGCAATCTGGAGTCCCGCAGCGGGACTGAAGTGTACCATTACCCCAGCCCCTTGCATGCTGTGGCTCTCCAGAGCCCAATCTTTTTTTGCGGTGGGGAAGCTGACACACCTGCAATCATAGAGGGCCAAGGAGCCTCGGTTAACGACCACGAAGCAGTCCAAATGGGTTTTGAGGCCAAAAATTTGGTTTACATTGACAAGCTCCTGCAGCGCAGCTTGAGCAAAATCCAAAGTGATGTAGGAACAGAGGATAAAGAGTTACAAGGGAGCTATCAGAGGAAGCTCAATGAAAATGGAAATGTGTCTATGCTGCAACCTCCTTCAGCCAAAACCAAAAACATCATCCACTTAGACAGTGACCAGAAGTCCATGGCATTCTCAATTCAAGAATTGATTGATAACCCAAGCCATAAACAACCTATGAGAGTCCCAGATGTTCCTTACTGGTACTCTTATCCTCCTGCCATGAAGGAGTACAGCTCTGATGAGGTCACCTGTTCTTCCTTAAAAAAGAATGATAAACCCCCAGGAGAAAAGTCTAGATTAGCAAGGAACCATTCTGATAAAAAATGTGGAAATAATCTAGAGTCGAGACCCCAAGAAAGAAAGGGTCACAGGCACAGACCAGTGATGGCTCACAGCTCCAACACAGAGGAGAGTCAAGGATTTGAGTTTCACAGTGGTCAAATGGCCTCGCCAAAGTTTGTCCATGCTAAATTTGTCCCGGCTGGGTCTCAGAAGGTCAAGGTGAGACAAGCAGATCGTAAAACCAAAGCAGTAAAATTGAAAAGAAAAAGTAGTGATAAGCCTCGAACAGGCAGGCAACAACATGGTATCTCCTCCGGGGAAAGGGTCAGGGAGATCAACATAGGAGCAAAAGGAGATCAGAAAAGATCATCAAAAGGAAGAGTAACCGACCGTGTTAACTCCTGTCAAACAGAAGAGCACAGACAGTGCTCAGGCTCCGAGTCCTGTCTCTACAGTCCAGGGTTCACAGCAACCCACAGGGTCCACCCTAAACCACATCCAATCCTTGCTGGTGCAAAATCCAGCAAGGGCCATAGGCTGCAGCTCTTTGAGTATGAGCAGCCTGTAGAGCAGAGGAAGAGGAGGCAGATGACTGCCAAATGGACATCCGATGTGGATATGTTCCAGGCCCCATGCGCTCAGCATCAGAGGTCAAAGGAGCCCCATGCTCAGACAGCAGGGAAGATGCAGATGGTTCGTTGTATGAGTGCCAAGTCCGGCCAGTGGATGGGGCCTCCACGCCCTTTTCAGGCTTCCATCTCCTCTAACTCCTTCTTCCAAAGTCTAAATGCCAGATATCCTCCAGCACCCTTAAATGTGACCTGTCACTACCCACCCAGATGTGAGTCTGAGTATTCAGCTGAATGTGCTTCACTTTTTCACTCTACCATCGCTGAAAGCAGCGAAGGAGAGCTGAGCGACAACACCACCAACCGCTTTGGAGATAGCGAGTCCAGCCAGAGCTTTCAGTCTCTCTCAGACTCTGACAGCAGTCTGTCCCTGGACGAGAGTGACCAGTTGGACATCCATGAGGAAGACATAGGTTTGGTGTGGGCTGAGGCTACACTTGGGCCCACCGCTGCTGGACGGCCCCTCAAGCAGCTCCCACCCCGCCCCGAGCCACCAGCCTGCCGCATCAAAGCCTCCCGAGCCCTGAAGAAGAAGATTCGACGATTCCAGCCTGCCTCCCTGAAGGTCATGACCCTGGTGTAGACTGTCCCCCGCCAGGCAGAAGGAGAAGTCCTGGGAAAACCCTCACAGAGCTGTGGGAACTGTTTCAAATTGTTTATATAGATCTCATATGGTCTCAGAACAACACCACTAATCCAAGTCGCAGTGCATTGGTGCGCTGTTTTGTTTTTATTTTAAAAAGACAAAAAAAGATAATATACCTTAAATAATACAAATAATGTCTGTATAAAAACTATAATTACATTTAACTTCATGTTATTCTTATATTTCTGTAATTGAGGGATTTTGTTGTTGCATGTTGTTGAATTGGATGCTTTCATTTCGTATAAATCTTACCAGTTCCTTCTGCAAATAATTATTCATTATCCAGTATGCTTTTTCGCTCTCCTTTACTGTAATTATTTTTTTCTGACTTACTAAAATAAACTGATATTTAATGTATACTACTTCTGCTAAGCTTTTTTTTTATGTGTCCCACTCTTCTACAGCTAGTTTAAAGTTCTGGCTGTGTTATTAATACCACCCAAGCTTTCCTCATCAGTGAGTAAACATTGTTGAAATTGTCTCGTCTGGTAACCTCTTTCTTCTCCTGGTGACTTCTTATCTGTCATGCTGGAAGAATCTCCAGTTAATCCTCAAAAATGTCCCACTGAGGTTGGCCACTTCAGCACAGATAGCTCTCACAGCCCCTTATCTGGTTTCCTGACTGCCTGGCTGTTAGCTTAATAGGTTGCAGCTTCACAATCAACCCAGTCATGTTTAATTAGAGGAGTCATTTCCTTGCAAGTAAACATGTGCAATAAGATATTAAAATACACACATGGCTGCAGTTTAACTAACAGGCATTAAAATGATGATCCTGGAAGTTCAGGTTTATGTGGAGGACATGCCGTGTTAAAACAGTTGGGGTATAGCAGTAGGCACAGAGGATTTAGAAGGAATGATGGCTGATAGGATGCTGCACATTTCTGAGCTGTCATGAAGAGCTTAAGACAGTGGGCAGCTGCACAGAGGTGCTCAATAATCTCATTTCTAAAATCTGCCTTGGTATCTTTCCATTAAAGTTCTTTCATTAAAAGGGCACTCGTGACGGTAAGAAGCCTAGAAACCGAACTTATAAACATCAGCTCTGTCGTAATAACATCTTCTCCCATCAGGAGGCTGCCGTGACCTTATAGTTCTCAACTAAGAAGCTTATGGGGCTAACAAACATTTTCAGCATTTCATTTTTTTACTTTGAAGTTGTGTTCCCTTGGAGAACTAATCACCACATAGACTAGTAATTTAGGACTCATGAATCATTTATTTATTAGGACTCCCAACTTTTATTTTACAAGAAATGTTCACAAAGTAGAAGGTGTTTTTAGTCAATTTCCTCTCTGAGGTAAAAGGTCACATTCTCCTCCCTTCATGAAACACAAGGCAGGTTCAAAGGCCATAAAAGACAGAAAAAAACTAGCACATCAAAGATAGCTTTTAACGTTTAGAAAGTTGCACAATTGAAACAGCTTATTAGGATTTGTACATCCAGCTGACCTCTGTCCCCTCCGTAAGAGAGACAGCAAGTGGTCAGAGGGATTAGTGATGTTGTTTTCAACCCAGTTCAGGGCGAGCATGACAGGCGCTGGACTTGTCTTTGATGTTGAATAAAGAGGGACCGTGTCGGCTTGACTTTGTGTGCTTGCTGACCTTTCCAGTTGTAGAGAAGGCTCATCTCTCAGAGAACAGCTCCTCACCATAAAAAGGCCGGGGGTATTGTTAGACGCTCGCGATCTCTTGGCTTTTCCTTTTCGTGTTTCCACTGTGTTCAGCAATTACTTTCCTTTGACTCATTGTTTGAGTCTGTCTTAAAAAGGGAATGCCACCGGTCTACTGCCAGCCTCTTTCATGCTAAAGTTTCTACTTTTGAATAAAAGCTAAGCTCAACACAGCTTGGTCCGCAGGCACAGGTGCACATCTGCAAGTGGGATACACTTGTAATGTTACACTGGGGTGAGTGCAGATAGAGGATTAGTGCCACAAGAACATCCAACTGGTGAAATACTGCTTATTTCAAGTTGTATATAATTTCACAGAACATCCTCTGACTTTGATTTTAAATGAGTAAATTAGCAAAGATCTAATTTAATGACATGTAATCAAGGTCACACCTGCCAAGTATTAGACTTCAACTTTATGACAACATCACAAACCTTTGTAACATGACTCAGTCAAGTTTGCAGTTTTTCTTATTTTAATAACCTTTTTGAAGTCTCAGTACAAAATAGTATCTACTATTGATGTCACTTAAAGTAACCAGTAGAATAAGAATAGCAGGTTAGCTTTTACACACACACACGGTGTGCAGCAGAATATGCTTGGTAATGTCCAGTGAGATATAAATAGGTGCAACAGGGATGCCAGGTTCCTCTTAAGACTGCAACAGGTAAACTGTGGGGTTTAAAAAGTGTGTGTCACCAGACAGTAATCTTATTAAACACTTGCATGCTGTATCATTTTAATACTATTCTAATAATATTTAAATATCTTAGCCAGTTCAGACAAATCTCCTCCAAATAAAAAAATTTAGTGTCTCTAATGCAACGGTGAAATAAACGTTGCACACAAACGTCAGTGAAAGGACAAAAAGAAGTAAGAACAACAAAGGGTGTGTTGAAGACAAATGCTAATTAAACTCTGGCTTGGTTTACAGCGGGCAACAGATGGAGGAGGGGCTCTCTCCCTACACGAGAATGAGGTAATCCCAAAACCCAGCACACTTTGGCCCTTCCCTGTCTGCAGGCACTAAAACATACAATATCCCATCAAGCTGCCTGTGCTTTATCTCCTCACAGTCGTTCCAGCTTGTCTCTCAGAGCCTTTTGTGCACACATATTTCTATTTACACAACTTATTTTGTGTGTCTCTATCTCCAGGTCATTTTTCTGTGCAGTTTTGCCCTGTGGGCTTAAATATTGGTCACTGGGTGTTTGTGAGATGGAGATTTGATGGAGCGTTGCATCCCTCATGTGAAAACTGGAGAGAGGGTGCTGGGCTTCAGATGTAAGATGTGGATTTGCTAAACTGACAAGCGTGAGCTCAGAAACTCATTACCACCCCGTTGAGAGGAGCTTTCCACTCCCACCCAAAGTGCAAACCTGGCAGTCATACGTTTTCATAGTCTTGCAAAGGAATAATAATTATGCAATTACAAAAGCCTAAATATTCCTTTCAGATTATTTCTAAACAGTATCACTTCTTAGCTTTATCTCAGATCTGCTTATGGAAGTCTAACCAATATCAGTCTGAATTAGCATAATGCATGTGCTGTTTGAGACCAAATAAGCTGTACTGTAGGTTTTTGTGACACAATGACTTTTTTAGATGGAAAATTAGAGCATTAACAGTAATGAATAATCTCAGGTGTTGTCCAATATAGTAATATTTAGTAAAGAATAAAGTCCCATTGCATAGTTATAAAATCCCCCCAAAACTGCCTGTTTTCCTCAGCATTGTGCATTAACCAGTAGTACATGACTCTACATTTATTTTTATGGATATGCTGATCTAGCAAGAAGAATTTAGCTGTGACTAAGCAGTAACTTGGAGTATAATCAGGTGAAAGCTTGATCGCTCAGCCTGGGCAGCTGCTCACCTGCTTATTTCAATCCCAGTTGTCAGTGGATAATGTCCCCTCACTGAGACAAGTCCAGTCCAGGGGAACAGTGATTGCTAAGCCCCAGATAATTTCTCCTGAAACCTTGTGCTAAATTCTTCATCAAGCTGCATGCAAATATCTGTGCAGTCCAACCTTGTACTGTAGTTAGACTGGATATCTTATCTCCATTCTATTACATTGTAGGTTCAAAGCAGAAATCACCAGCTTTGGCACTTGTGACTGATCTGGCTTAGGATATTGTAGCACATAAAAAGCATCTTATAGGCTTCCAAAAGGCCATTTGCCAGATCCTGATCATATCTAAATGTAGATACATGGAGTGGGTAACATTAACTGGTTTTATGGGGTTACCTTTTGTAGAGATTAGATTTAAAATATATGAAGTTGTAGCTGCTTTGCTTTCAGTGAAACTAGATTCATTACACTCCTCTGTGACCCTTTACATGGGGGATGGGTTCTGCAATGAGCTAGATGGCTTTTGTCCCATTGCTTACTGTACATATGAATGGTGTGGACAGGAATGTCCAATCTCATGCATGTCAATTGTCTGAGGCTTCGGTTAAGGAGCGGGCTCCTCTGCTTGTGTCAATGTGGACAATAGAGCTACAGAACACAGTGACGAGGAGATAGAAGAAAAAGGAAACGAACAGGAAGAGATGAGCTATCACAGATAAGTTAGTGTGAAAGACTAAGAGCAGTAGAGACACGGCATGAAGATGAAGAAAATGAGGACAATAAAAGCACAATAAGACGTGCAACGTTTGATTTCTGTGGCTATGCTGAACCGTCTTCGACCACCACCTGCTCTTCTTGAAGCACATCCTGTCATTTAATACCTAATCTCTTCATTCACTGCACTGTTTGCTAACCATTGTCTCAGCTCACTTCAAGCTGTGGTCAAGAGGTGGTCAAAAGTTCGCAGAGTATGGAGCGCACCCATTCACAGAGGACACTGAGCATATTCACCCCTGCCAAGCAATGCTCGTTGATTGAGAGGGAGATGGACATAAGTAAGAGACTCTTGGGGTTTTGTGGTCAACACCCGTTCTATTAATTTTGGGGGGAAAGCAACACAAAACTAAATAACTGGACAAATGATGTCAAACAAATACAATATTTATGATAAGGAGATATGTGGACACTACTAAATACTAACAGTAGCTCACTAACATGCTGACAATGACTGCTCTAAAAGCAGGGAGTTAATTAGGAAATATGGCACTTTCGTTGGTAACCATGACTACGTTTGCTTGTTAGCAATTAACAGAAAACACAGCTGATGCTGAGTGGAGTGTGATTAATTTCTCAGGCATCTGGCCATGAATAAAAATATGGGACTAATTGTTAAACTATTTTAATTCCACTTAAAGTGATTTGGTTTATTCTCTGAGTACCAGGTGTATTCTGTCCAACTTCACTGATCTGCTCTGGTTCATTAGCTTTAGACACTGACACTCATAAATGGGTTGATACTGAGTCTGAGCTGTTTGTGGGTTAAAGCGGCGCATGTGAAATGAGAACAAAAATAAATATAAAAACAGAAAGCAAGAGACAAATGGGCTGTTATCACAAGATAATATCATACAAATGTGAAAGAGATGACCAAAGATGAGCAGTCCTCCGTAACAAGTCTCAGTTTCATTTTGTTAAAAACAGATATGTTACTGTACATGTGCATCATCTTTAAACAAGAAATAGTCTTGCCAGCTATAAAAAAATTAAGTTTATGTGGATGGGCAGTTAAAGATAATTGCACCACAGAGCCAGTGTAGCTTATGGAACTTGACCCAAAGTGCCATTTTCAAATGAACTCATGAGGTCACGAGGAAAGCCATGATGGGTGTAATGTGACAACGTTTCAGGTGAGCCCTGGTGCTTCTCCTTTTATCATCCCCTATGAGGATGTCCTGGCAGTTTTATGAGCAGGAAATCCTGTGTCAGCTCAGGGGAACGATTCTCTTTTGTCAAGCCTCAGGCTCTAAAGCACTAAATTGAACCACCCCTGCCCCACAAATCCTCAGAGAGCTGTAACTAACTTACTTAATCTTGTGTGAGGTTTTTTTTTCTTTGTTTTCTTCCTACATTGGTATTTGATAACTAGCTCACCCAACAAAACCACCGATTCTCATTATGGACGAAAACAAGCCTTAAATCTTCAGAAATGCAAAAGTGGTATGTGTGAGAGCTCTGAAGTAGGACATCAAAAGAGCGGTGAGAGTGACAGCTGGTCCTCCTCTTGGTCAGGCCCCCTGATAAGATCAGAGTGACAGGAGGACATGGGACCCAACAGGTACCTCTCTCCCACCACAGCACCCTCCTTGCTGCTTCCATATGGCCTCTAGGAAAAACCCACACCTACTTACATATCAATTCTCTGACTTTTCAGAGACACATCATTGTCTGCAGCAATGATGTCTTTGTCCATAATGTTGTTACTTCTCTGGTTAAAAAGCTACATGGGAACTTTATCTTTGTTTTAGACTATCTCTAGTTGTAACCTTGTGAACTACTTGCGTGTCCTTCATGTGTCATTACTCTCCTTTCACAAGTAACCATAAACCCATTGGGAGTGTTCACAAAAACAACTTAAAAGCAGCAGCTCCAGCTTCTAACCTGATAAACTCCTGATAAAAAGCATTTATACTATATATGTTTGAGCAAAAACTTCCATTTGTTTCTTCCCAGATTTGTTTTAGTTCAATTTGGGCTCAGGTGGCTTTGAACAGTCAGTATTCTTTTAATTATTATAATCAATAAACTCCCAATCATAACCCAGGATCTTTTTATTCAATATATTTGTGCTGTTTTTTGTGCTGTGGTTAAGTAAACAACATTGTCACTGTGGATATAATGATAAATTTTCCAAAGCATGAGAGACCATCCAATTAGTTTTTATTCAGCGGGGCAACGGCAGCATTTCCTTGGGGTCACTAGCTTTCTGTTTGGGTTGTTTGCCTCTGTCTCACAGGTATAGTTAGTGGATAGCTAGCAAAGCCTCATCTGAGACAGGTCCTAGCTTGCAGGTGCAATGGAAAAAATCCAACTCTGCAATACAGCCAATTGCATTTGATTAAAAAAAGGCTCTTTCTTAACATGCCTGATTCAGCGTTTTACAAAAGCTTGTTACCCTACTATGCATTTGGCTCCTTTAACTTTTTCTGCATGTCCAAACCCCAAAAAAACGTGCAGACAAATGTAATTTCAGCTGGCTCCACTAATACGTTGCAGAACACCCTGAGGTCTTAGCTCTGAGCTGATTTGGACAGGAAGGCCCCTCTCTCATCGCAGGGGTCAGGGGTCACACAAGGAACAGGCTGATCCTTCATACAGTATCAACTCTCCGCACCTAAAGGACACACAGTGACGACAGACAGGTTTCAACAGTTTTCATTAACATAACCTTTCTAGGTTATCAACTAATATAAACAACATGCATATACTGCCTGCAAAGCATTTAAAACACAGAAATTAATATTGACGTGTGTGCAGTGATAATCCAGGAAGGACAGTTCACTCATATAAACGGCTGTTTATACGACTGTAAACTGGTTGGGTCAGGCAAAACTTGATTTTGTGCTGAGCAGGGCAAAAGTTTGAAATGATGTTTGGTATTGTCGTTTGTCCACATTATCCTGATAAATGGGTCTTTGAAACATGACACAAAGCAACTGATGGGGGAGGGCTGGGTGTCTGTGCCCAGAGAAAGTTGAGGGGAGTAAATCCAGACAAGAAATTGGGAAGGGGGTATTAGAAAGGGGTTTATCAGGGAAAGGTAACGCCAAATGCTAGTATTTCATTAATTATGTTGATTTAAAGGTATAGACTGTGTGTTTTCACAGTGATACTAAAAGCTAACATATGGCAAGCTAACCTTTATCTTTCCCCATTGTTAGCACCTCTGTTTCCTGGCATAAGTGTGTTAAAAGAGTGGCAACTTAACTTCCATTTATGGCTCTTAAGATAAACATTAACACCTGACAGTGAGCGTGTTTCCACATACACTGAACTGTTTTTTTTTTTCTTTTCTATTTCAAGATAAAATGCTGAAACACTATCATGGATTGACGATGGCTAATGTTTCATGAGGTTAACAACTGAGAAGCGGATAAATCTTTGAAATCTGAACCGACACGATGACATGTGGACGATATGTTTATATGGGGTGTGTACTGAGGCAGTAAATCACCACAGAACTGCAGTAAGGAAAGGTGACAGTCTATCAGGGGCCCCATGTGTTTTTAGAGAGAAATGGGGGTAGTTGTGGGGGGTAAATTCTGTCACTTTGGGAGAGGTTGACCAGGCAGGCTTGACCCCCCGAGTTCCTTTGAACAGGAAAACACTGGTGACACTCTGGGCTAGTTTGCTGAGGGATTTGCACATGAAGAACACAGGATTTAGAGGGTCTCACAGGAAGACACCAAGAAAGATTATGTACCAAGACATAATTCCCAAAGATACAAACAGAAAGGCCTTATACATCAAAGCATCTTTAAAATGTATACTTCAATCAACTAAAAGCTCAGTTTGCAGTGAGCAGTCTGCTCAGTTAAGCTCAACAGGTTTTTCACCACAGAAAATGCACATATGGTTTTGCAATTAGCCGTGTAAAGGAATGTAAAAAGCCCATGAAACTCTTACTAACCATTTGTCAGTAAAAAGATGTCATAGAACAGCTCCAGCAAATAAGCACTAATTCTGAACATTATCAGTTTGTGCAAAGGTAATATAGTGCTCTGGCTCAAAACAACGTTTTCCCCTGCACACTGTGACCTCAGTAAGGATTATGCAGTCACGCTACCTCATGGCGCCACTTCATAATTGCTGTAATCATTAAATAAATAAGGCACAAGATTTGAAGATATGGTGACGTACGGCCCTGGAGGCTCCTGTCAGGCTGCTCTCATGCCGACGTTCAACCTCACATGACGCCCCCACTATTATGGCTCCCTTGCAGATCTATTCTATTGATCAGGGCTGTGTGAGCTGTAGATGGATCAATGCCCATCCCTTTTCACTGTTACAATCGGTGCCAAAACCAAATCCTTAAAGAGCATGATATATGTCAGGAAAAAGACATCATCTGCAGGAAACAGATTTGGATTTCCTCTTCTGTAAGGAGGGCTATAAAACCCAAAGTAAAAAAAAAGAGTGGTGTGTTTGTGTGTGTGTGTGTGTGTGTGTGTGTGTGTGTGTGAAAACAGGAAGAGACAGTCCAGCTTTGATGCTCTTTGTTGATCTGGTGTCCAGCTGACCTGTGCTTACAGAGCAGATTAGCCTTGACAGTTGTTTCTGGACAGAAAGGGCGTAATCTAAAGCTGTCTGGAAATCCTCAGTAAGCAACATAAAAGCCAGAGCCTGAACCCTGTGTCCAAAACACACACAGCAGATCATTTGGCCATATGTCAAGACTCCAGAGAAAAGATTCATGGAGCAGATTAGAGTGTTTACATTTAGTTCAGATTTTTATCCTGACATTCCTTCTGAATTATGCATGTGTTTGAGCCAAGAATGGATCCCTCTTTCAATAAATTGTGTCCATGCAGTGAGTGGCTGCTTATAATGGTGCTGTGACAGACACCAGCACATAATGAGTCAAAGCGGCTCCCCCTCGGACAGAAGGCCACCGCTTGGGCATATCTCGGTGTGTACCCACCTAACAAACATGCTGGCTGTCAGGGAAATTCACTATGTGTTGTCATGGCAGTCATCCAAACACAGTAGGGATGTATTTAGGAGCTAAGTATTTACTCTGTTTACAAAGTGTCTTGGCCAGTTCTGCAGTGAGGCACAGGATGTCGGTCTCCACAACAGCAGCAGCAATGGTATGGATGTTCGGTGGAGTAAAGACCCACAAGGAAACAAGGAAAGTTAATCTGAAATGACAATAATGGGCAAGGACTGAGCTGTTATGTCACTTTTTCAATACAGTTCTTGGAATGTTAACATCTCCTCACCAGGTCTTAGCTCACCCATCACTTCAGTCAGCAGAGCTCTACATTTTGCACCTCTTAATGCAGATAATACACCTCTGTGTTGTAATTGGATTTGTCAACAAGGAAACAGGGCTGTATTTATAGAGGGATCTCAGTAAGGGACAGTAATCTAACCTGTTTTAGTCTGACATCATCTAATAATACAGACAACTGCAATCTGGTTTGGAGGTGTAATACCTTCTATCGGCCAACCTGGCAATAGTCCTGGGCTGATGATGGTGACACAATTAGTTTGTTTATCCAACAAACAGAAAGCCACTGAAAAGCGTCATCATTACATAACTGTCCTGGACTCCCGTTTGAAATAAGAGGAAACCCTAAAGAACAAAGTACGCGCTTCTTCCTTTAGGAACATCCACACTTATTCTTATCAGCTGTTTGGGACTAAGGTGGAGATTTGGCCATGTGATTTTCAAGTGAATTTCAAGTAAGCCTGTTAAAGAAAACTCTGAGACAAGCTGGGGTTGGAGTTTGGCTGGAAAAAGTGCAGTTAGCACAGGGGAAATACGATGTTTACTGATGTACATGTGACATTGTGACAATGTGGACAGTTTCAGCAAAAGTTTCACCCATTCAACCTGTCACAGTGATCAGCATGCTTGTAAGTATGGCTGTACACCACTGCCTGATTAATCCTGATGGGCTGCTTTCAGTCAGAAATTTGCCGTGTGAAGGTACTTGTTTGTTTGTTTTTTTGTAAAGGTACATAAAACACAATATAAAAGTTTGGACCATATTTTCCACATCCAGACTCAACTGAACCTTTCAACTCTTAACAGCATTATCAGGTTTAATTTGTTTTTGTGTGGTTTTGATCAGAATGACATGTTTACATTTTATTTATATCTTTTTTCATTGTTATGTAATTAGATCAGTGTTTTCAAACAGTGTCTAAGCACTGAAATGCAGAAAACAGGACAAATAGTAGAGGTGGCTGATTGCAAATAAAACCTTTAATAGAGAAAAAACAGATAAACCAGTTAGTTGTCCTTTTTTACAGGGCAAGCGTTTTATTTAGGAAATAGAATCATTAATCTAAGAAGGGTTTTCCATTGTAGTTTGATGTTAACAAACTAGATCAGTGATCAAGCTTGACTATCCTGCAGGTTTTAGATGCTTCCCTGCTGCAACACACCTGATTTAAATTCAATGGATCTCTAACAATTTTTTACTAAACTGCTGTTGAGTTGTTTGTCTCAGATGTGTTGAAGCAGGCAAACATCAAAAGTCTGCAGTGGGCTCAGAAGTTAAGAATCCCTGAACTTCCTCTTATTGTACAGTGGCAGTTAAGTTACTCCTGACTGTAACTACTACGAATAGTTGCAGATTGAAACAGATGTTACACTGAAATAAATAATAATTGCAGTGGAAATTCTGCATGATGAAAATACAGAACTTCTCCTGGAATTTGTTACATTTCTGGGAATAACTTTAATGATATGATATCAAACTGGTAAGTCACATGAATTTATGTTTGCAGGTACTGACAACATGCTGAGTCATGTCCTTTATTCTTTGTTTTGTCAGACACAATTGTCTCGTTTAGATTTTTCTGGGAACATATCAAGCTTCATTCAAATCAGTTAAAAACAAGTGGATTTTAACTAGTGGAAATTAATGGATTATTTTTCTTTATTACTGTTTTCATTCATGTTTGTTTGTTTTTCACATATTTTAAATTGTCATGATTGGACACTTGGGTGGGTTTTGTTTTGGGTTTTCTTATGTTTCCTGTTAAAGCTTTGTGTTTAGTTA
>JBAMHV010000017.1:6603824-6616802 GCA_037177535.1 Pseudomugil gertrudae | reverse complement strand
GCAATCTGGCTTTCCTCCTGCGTTTCCACCTGCACCTGGGTCCATACCTCACAGCCGCCACCGGCGGCAACCTGACATAAATACAGATATAATTTTTGTCAAAAATGACCGAAGAAAACGTAGCTTGTAAGAAAACATTTTCCAGGGCGACCTTAAATTTTAATTTAATATTTTGCCATTTTTAAGTGAATTTTAGTATTAGTAGTGAAATCTTTAAAAAAAAAAAAAAGAAAAGCTTATTTCCCTTTTATTTTGAAATCTCCATCAACACTTTCTAACGGTATTTTAAAAAGCAAATAACAAAACTCCACCATGGGTCACTGCTGCAGAGCTGCCATCTCATGTTTTACTAACTCCAGCCTGCTTTTATAAATGCTGTTACAAATTGCATGTGGCATTTGAAATGCGTATAAACACAGCTTGTAAAACCAAACAGCTACAGAGACTACTAAACATCTGCAGGAAAAGAAAACTAGACAAACAGTAACCATACTGCCTGCTGCTTTAATATCCCATCCCACTGGAGTATTTTTCCTATTCTGCATTTAAGGAAAACTGTTTAGAGCTGGAAAAAATGTATGCATTCAGTCATTGGCTCTGTTGGTCAATGTCCTTCACATGAGGACAACAGATCAGAGCGATGTAGCAAACGTTTAAGCTCGGCTGCTCCATTTTCTTTTTTTTCTTTTCTTTCAAAACACACGGAACCAGTTCTTTGTGTTTTCATAGCTGTCTGTTGTCTCTTAACACTGAAACGATGAAAGAAGATAATAGTGACTTTTCCAGAGGAAGGACCAGTTTGCAATATACACATACTTGCACATACTGTATATTAGTAAGGGACTAAAGCAAATTCAAAAGGTTCAATTGAGCTGAAGTACTAGCTAGGAAATAAGTCATTAATACTCTATTCTAAGCATGAGCTCACATGAGAAAAGATGTGTCTTGCTTTTCAGCACAATGAAAAGGGTAACCCTGCTGAACTTTGCGATGAAAAGATGTTTAGATGTGAAGCTATTGAACTAATACAGTATAGCTCTAAGACCTAGCTGCAAAAAGCTTATGCTTATATAAAGCTAGTTTCTCTCAAGCATCAAAGATCCTTCAGTTTAATAAAATATAAGTAGCTCTCTTAATAAGTTGATTTGTTTTCAGTACTGGTATTACCCTTGTTAATTTTAAGCATTTTAATACATTTTCAGTGTGCAGATGACTCAAAAGTGAAAACAAAATTTTTTATGTTGGAAAGATCCCATTTTGGGACCATTTTTGTCAAGCAAATTTGCAGCTTCAATGTTTTGTTGTAGTTTTTTGGGGGGAGAACCACATTATGGACTGAAAAAAAGGCCAGGGTCATCCGTGCTGAAAGTAACAAATACAAACGCTGGATCAGGGAGGCCGTGGAAATTAGGAAGCAGACACAGAGGACCATGAACCGGGATGAAGGAACCCTTTTGCATACATGAGACAGAGTTATGGAGAAGGCTCAGACAGTAGGAGGCGTAAGCGCTACCTGAGCAGCCATAATGGCACTTTACAGTACCATCACGTGACGCTTTGGAAGAAGGCTACAGGATGTTAACCTACATGTCAGCAGGTAAACGAAACTTTCTGTCTTACACAAAAGAACCGTTTTACATAATCTAAACAGAAGAAGATAGTATGAATTTTTATGTAAATAAGTAGTAGGAACATCAGTTAAGTCCTACTGAGTCTGCTGCATTATGAAGTAGAGTCAGTGCAAATATTATTTATTATATTTTTGTTTGCTTCTTCTTCCTTCAATAGCTGTTATGTTTAAAAACCATAACATGAGTTATCACACAATATCATCTTTGGTGCAGCTTATTCAGGGCTGAATTGTGCCAAAGAGCTGTATAAATATTTATAAATAAATTAATTAAAATCAACAAATTCCAATGTGAAATACAACATATTTTTAAGTATATCAATTTTTTCATATTTAAGCACATTTGCAATAACTGCTTATTTATAAAGTTGGCCTGTAATTAAAAAAATGATCTAAAATCAGTGGTGTGTTAGCATGCTCAAGTCGCTGCTCTTCCACATCCGAGGATCTAGATGAAGAGAAATCTGGTTAGGAGGCCTCCTGGACATCTTGCTGGTAAGGTGCTCTGGCTGCGTCCCTGTGGGAGGAGACTCCAGGAAAAACCCAGGATCTTTCAGCTGGCAAACGTTGGAAAATGTGGCTGGAAAGGGAAGTCTGGGCTTCCCTTCTTAGGCGGCTGCCTCTGCAACCCGACCCTCGATAAACAGCAGAAATAGATGCATGGTGTTAGCATGCTAATGTTAGCATTGAACTATTAAACATAGGTGTCTGAACAGTGTGTTTTTTTAAAGAATTTTTGTTTTGTTTTGTTTTGTTTTTTCAGAAGAAGAACCATCAACATCACCTTTTGGTTTAGTGTTGCTAGAATTTTATTCATAACGTTCTCTGTAACTCCTTATACATAACAACAAAATCCTGCTGACAAGGTTAGCTCCAGAGCTATCTTAGTTACATCTGCCACTACTATATAAACAAAGTAGCAACTCAGTGCTTACATGTAACATTAAACAAAGAAGATATCGGCACACAATCTGCTGCCCATATTCACCCCTGGAGAGAAATCCTAAATTAAAGGGTATTTGCAGATGGATATGCATCTAAATCACAGGGAAAACATACTGACCCTTTCCCACAGATATATAAAGTGGCAGGAGTCTCTCATAATGGATATCAAACTTCCACAGTCTTCCTTTTCATTAAATTTTCAGATGGTTGTATTATTCTGGATCTGTTGTGTCACTTTGCTAGTGTAACTTGCTGTGAAAAGCTGATAGGTGTTATGGTGTCAGGTGTTTTCTTACCAGATGCCAGGTGTTTTAAAAACAAAAGCACACATCTAAATAGTTCATTTTGTAATTAAAGACTCTACTACAACCAGATAATGTATGCTACAAGTAACATCAGTAAGATAAAAGCTTAGCCGGTGTGGATGAAAGTTAGGGTCTGTTTGCTCAAGAGAAAGAAATTCAGTTTAAAGAGTAGTCAGCTGACTAACTGCACATTTCCAGCAACCACTGTGACATTTCCTTAGAGTCGTTCTGACATTGTAGCCCTCTGCAGAGTCCCATCCTACATCTCTGGATGACTCTCTTGCCTAATGAGGAGCTTTTATTCCAACTCGTTGCCTTTTCACTGTCCAGGGCCTGTCTCTCCCATCATATTGTTAAGCTTTTCTGCACTTGTCCTCCCTGAACCTTATTAATCTGAAAGGTCTAAAAGGTAATTGTTGTGTGAAGTCAGTGGGGCCCTGTTGTCTTACTTATAAAGCAAATAATTCTTTAAATTATATTTATAAGTGACCCACCAGACCTACATAGTGCTAATTTATCCTCCTTTAGTCAGTCATCATCATATTATGAAGTATAAGTTTTTACTTTGTCTCAAAATGTTATAAAATAAGAACTTGATGCCTTTTTGTTATTTGTGAGAATTTGAAAACATATTCATAACCAATTTCACTGCATAAAGACTTCCTGA
This sequence comes from Pseudomugil gertrudae, assembly GCA_037177535.1. Lineage (NCBI taxonomy): Eukaryota > Metazoa > Chordata > Actinopteri > Atheriniformes > Pseudomugilidae > Pseudomugil > Pseudomugil gertrudae. Next base: position 6,613,255 of record JBAMHV010000017.1, on the reverse strand, counting down.
TCTGTGTCTGTTGATGTTACACAAGTACTCTCATCTTGTTGTCACGCTTATTACAGGGTGAGTAATGTAATTAACCTGTTCTATTCTTATGATAATACAAAGATAACATAACAAAAATACAGGTTCTTAACATAATTACACCAATTATGTTGTCAAAACAGTGAAAAGTAGCAAACACGCAAATGTTTTGAACTTTAACATACAAAAAATGAAAAGTTAGTGGGCCCGGATCAACTAAATTACAGCAGTTCTGAGTGGTGAGTAGTAAAACGAGTTCCTCTTTACACACAAACACAACACGTCTGATGAGTTTTGGTGTTAGGGCTCTACCTCATGGTGTGAGGAGCTTTTTTTTGCATCTAACACCCATTCAACAAATGTCCAATAGCAAATAAGCTCAGCCCACCCCCAATGAAGACCCTGATTAGTCTACTTATTCTCCTTATACAATCAGGAGGCAGGGTGATGCTAAACATGGACAAATAAAGACTTATAAACCTTTAAATGTTTGCCACTTCACACAACTGCTATAATTTAAAACCCTTCAAACACACACACACGCTGATAGCCCATGAACCCACAAGTTATGCATACCACAGCTCTTTTGCTGACAGATGCCTTATTTATGATTTGCCTTTTACACAGAAATGATGACTTTGAAATGCTTGAAATGTTATCAGCTAGTAAGCACATCTTGAGCAAATACAAACAAGTAGAGAAAGCATGCAAACATATGTGCTGGAGTACAGAGGGTCGTCACCTCTGACAAGATAAAGCACAATGAGGCTCTCTGAAATCTCAAGTAAGTGGACAGCATTGCTTCATTGGCTCTTTTAGCCTTCTCTGCTGCAGGCCTTTTTAGCTACCGTTGTTCCGGTGTGGTAATTAACAATGACATGGGTGTGTGTATGTGTATGTAGGTTGTCTACAGCTCCATGCTCCCTTGCTTCTTGTTTTGCCATTTTAACAGGCCTGAACAACACACCCCACATCACAAATGCTCTCATAGAGAAGGCAGGAAAGTGGATCAGTGTGGACCTGAGAAAATCACAACATCCACAACGCTTGACTGCCAAAGGACAATTCAACCCAAATAGCAACCATATGGCATATATCACTTATGACAGCCTACTGACAAATATTATCTGTTTGTGAGTGCGTTATGGTGAATGTGGAGTTTCCATAGAGACAAAATCACAAAAGTAGAATCAAGTCATCTTTGAGCATTTGTCCAAACTATGTTTTTGCAGGCACAAACGAATTTTCACAGATTTTCATCCAGCTTCTTGACATGCAGTGACCCAATTATCCTTTCCCACCACGTTCACATGGTCCAGTTAGTCACTGGGTTCAACCCCACAGGTGTCCAGAGTGCAAGCCCAGAAACATCAAAAGAAATCTTTTTAAACTGTTTTATGGTCTGCTTACTTTGCCTGATCTGTTTATCAAAGATGTGTCAAATGAAGTATCTCCTAAGAATTTTGTGCAGCTGCATGGATAAAATTTTTGCTCATGTCTTTGAGTAAAATGAATGCTAAACTGATCTTTTGCTTCCTGCCTGCAATAGATCCATACATTGCACCCGTTTATCATTTAGAATCTATAAAATAACCATCAAGAAATGTGGCAAATATAACGTATAAGAGCTGATTATGTGGATTATTGCAACTGCCACGAGCAAACAACTTCTTCCCATTTAGACCAATTGGAAGACAATCCATATAGAATGATTTGGGATCTAAATTATATGATAAATAGCAGCCAGATAATGTTGATTAAACGCAGTTGATTAAATATCACTAGCAAGTGTAAGTTCTTTAATAAAAGCAGTAGTTTTGGCATTTTGTGAATGTTATTTTGAGACAGTGCTGAGTTATTTCTGGACTGGACGTCCCAGCAGGTTTACCTGTAAGTTCAAACAAAGCAATACTCCGACAAATTTCAAAAACCTATGAGTTGCATCTCAGACCCTTTAGACCTCAATTAGTATGTAAAATTTTAAGCTAAACCATAATTAGAAAAAGTCTGATTGTTGGAAAGGTTATTTGCATGTCTGTTGGGTATAGAAGAGACACATACAAAGTCCAATGTTTGGCAAAAACAAAAAATCCAGCACAAACATCTTATTCTCCTAAGCACTGCAGTAAGGAAGTCATGATTTGGGTTTGTTTTGGAGACAAAACACATGGACACATTGTAATAGTTGAATCAGCCATTATCCCTTCTGTATACCAGAGTATCCTAGAGTAAAATGTGAAGCCATCTCTCTAAGAGCTAATAGATGGTCCTCTCAGAGTCATGAAATCTGAATCTGAAGCACAGCAGAAAATCTACAACAGAACTGCTGACAAAGAAAAGAACTGAGGATTGCAAGCCAAAGTCCAAACCTTAACCCAATTGAAATTCTGTGGTGACCGGAAGAGAGCTGTGCAGGAGCAAATGACTGCTAACCTCAATGTACTGAAGCAGCACTGTGCAGAAGACCGAGCCAAAATGATTTCAGGGAACAATAATATCATACAGAATAGGATTGCTTTGAGTTCTTGCTGCTGAAGGTGCTTTGATAAGCTACTCCAATCGATCTAAAATAAACTGATGTAATAAAGTACATTTTCTTTGTTAATCAGCTTAGACCAAATAAAGATGTACGTTTTATGTCTTAATGCATTAACCTTTAAAAGAGTCTTTTCCTATTCTATGACTGCAATCGTATATATGTCCTCTTAACGTATATAAATGCAGGATTTTCCCCCCCATAGCATCAACCACTGCACCAGGTGCATTCTGGCTACTAATGGGCCCACTAATGAGGGCTGGAGAGAAAATCTCCAGACCTATGGCCTTTCTTGACATATGGTAGCTTCCCTTGCCCCAGATATTAATGAATAGCCTCTTAAACAGAATGAATGAGCCAATCAACTTAGAAACAATACACAGTCAAATATTTATTTCTGCCCAAGTCGTACTGTCAATCCTGCATCTGTATTTCCATTCCATCTGCACAGTCAGAGGAGACTACCCTCCCCCTGCTGTGTCCACTCCTTAAGCTGTGTTCCTGGAAGACCACAGAGAAGTAATCAATGAGTCATGTGTCCTGATTACAACCAGTTCCCTATGGAGCGTCTTCAAAGGGCTCCAGAGGAGATGGAGAGAAGGAGAAGCATTGCTCTCCATGGGGTAATTACAAGTTGAGGCTCTGGTTTCTATCCCTTTTCACTGGACAGTCATTCTTAAAGACAGACCAGTTAACAATTCATCTAGTCCTGTTAGCGCAGTGGGAGGCGCTTCCATCCACTGATCGCTGGTAGTGGCAGCCATCCAAAATGATAGAAATCCCTCATCAAGCACACACAGAAAAACACGTCCTGTGGCAGCGTTTACTAGGTGAGAGCAACGGGTGAGATGACACTACAGACAGGGTGGGTGACATTCAGATTTGGTGCAGCTGAGTACATGCCTGTAAGAAAACAAGCCAAAGTGTTTGAGAGTTAAAAGGGCCATAAAACTAGACAAACACACTTAGGCACTGTCTGGCTGACTTAAAGCCTTCTGTTTTGCTCAGTAACTTCCACCTAAAGCCCGTCCAACAATATGGACACACATTGTCAATACTTTTCCAGTAAAACATTTTGTTAAAGGTCTAAAGAGCCAATAGAGGCTTTTTATTGTTAAGAAACAATTACATGTGAGCAGTATCCATTTGGATTATTATCAAATAAAGATTTTTTTGCTCTGATAACAGAGCAAGTTTCTGTCTCTAGTTAGATAATCAAGTGTAAAAAAAAAGAGTTTTATTGTATCAGTGTAATCCCTAATCATTTTAGCTGCAGAATATGGCTAATTGGTGTGCAAAATGATGACTCTAAAGAAAGTTAATCAGGAGTGGTAGCGTGGAGACAGTAGGGCTGAGGATGTCTTTAGGGTTAAGACTGCAGTAAACCCTGTCTGCACTGTAGCAAACAGAGACAGAGAGGGGTAGTGATCAGAGACAAAACAGTCATTACCATTAGCTTCCTGTAATAAAGAAAAATAAGACTCAAGAAATGCGTGTGTTTGTGTATCAGTGCGTGTGAGCATCCAATGTTTTGGGTGTTTATCAGGAAATTCCCATGAAGGAATTTTAACTGTCTTGAAATAAAATCCCCTTTACAGTTGTTTTAGTTCTTTGTTCTCAAAAAACACAACATATTGAGGCAACGTTCATTCTTTTTATGAGACAATCTTTTTGTTTTGTGTACTACCGTATAAATTCTGGTGTGTATACCCATGTCAAAGCTGTTTAGCTACTTATTTTAGTTAATTAGACGGCCTTCTAAAAGTATGTAACCTTTAATGTTTATATAAAGTAACAAAGAAGCCAACTGCTTGTGATCACTCAATAAAAGAATGCACTGAGTGTTTTTGACTGGTGTACGTACATTCAACAAGCCGTTTGAGCCAAGTAATAATGATTATCCACTGCTGCCCTCACATGGAGAAAGTAGCTGTTACAGAAGCTTATAAAGGCTTTAGGGCTTTTCTTGTGATCTGTTATCAAAATAGTAAGTTTTGTGCTGCTTGGAACAAGTAACGCTTTAGATGTAGTTTCTTATTAGATAAAATATATATTTTAACACTTTGCATGTAACTTGCACTACAAAATAGTAGGTGGATTGTACAGTAATTGCTGAAATTGTCATGATTAAAGAAAATTGATTATTGGGTGGGAAAGTCTCCAAAACATCATGTAATTATCAGTTTTCAGTGTGATCTATATGCTCAAATGTACAAATAATCACTGGCCACTTGTAGGTACAGTTATCCAGTTACTACTAGCACTACCTCAATGCAATGAGGTATGACAAGGTCAGGACGATTTGCTGAAGGGTTTTAAGTAGTTTTAAAAGTGTCTTAAAGGTTTAATTATGTAACACACCAGCACACAAACACACTAAAATAACACTAAATTATATAAATAACAAGGATGAACTGAAATACATAATAGGCTATACAATAAATTTAGTTATGCAACATTTAATACTATGACAGACAATAAAAGAATAATAAATATAGTGTGTATAGGTGTATGAAGCTGTTAATCATCCATCCATCATCTGTATCATCCATCATTGGTTGATGGTTGTTGCCTTTGAAGTTTTGTACACATTTCTTTTACTTATACTCTAATCGTTTGAGCTTTAACAGGTAAGTACAGAGATATTATCATCTGCAACCAACTTCATTGTATCTATAAATATCAACTAATACAATTTGGTTCCAATTTGGTGCCAACAACACACATAAAAAGTTAAAAGAGAAAGAAATACAGGTGCCTAGGATATTCTAGTAAACCTGTTGTGGTTGTAGCAGGTGAGGGTGCCAAGATTGTGGGGGAAAAAAAGAGGTTTAGTCCAGGGATCTCCAAAACCGGTCCTCGAGGCCGGTGTCCTGCAAGTATTCCATGCTTCCCTGCAGCAACACACCTGACTTAAATGAATAGGTTGTGAACAGACTTGTGACAACACAATGTAGAGATCAATTTAATATGAATCAGGTGTGTTTCAGTTGGGAAACTTTTAATACCTGCAGGACACCAGCCATCAAGGACCGGGTTTGGAGATTTAGTCTTTCAATCAACCATCCCTCATGGCTCATCAAACTGAGTCCAACAATCATCATAAAGTTCTAAAAAAAAATCTCAGTGTAATTTTGTTATTTTGTAGAGAGTTTTTCAGCATCTAAAGTGCCTGCTATATGGACAAGATTCAAGGAATATGGCAAAAATGTCAATGTGTCGAGACTGAGGATAGAAATCAATGTTGGATGTACATGACCTTTCAGCACTCATAAGAAACTATCATGTCACATGGGCTCAGGAGTACTTAGGAAAACCATTGCCTCCTGATTATACATAAAATAACCTATTCTGCAGAGAAACCCCACAGAAAGAGCACAAGCTTATCTCCAATGGACAGAGAGACAGTAGACGGAAATAAACAACTACAACAAACAACAAAACTAAAGGGAGGTGGATTTGCAGTTAACCAGTGTTAGTGTCATCCTGGACATCACTGTTAAAGAGAAGATCTGCACAAGAGACATCTATCTGCTAGCTTTGTCAGGCTTCCAAATGCATTTGTGGTGATCTCTGGAGATTTTAACAACACCTCCCTCTCTGCTACTCTACCAACGATCCAACATTTTGTCAGCTGCTCCACCAGAGAAAATTAAATGTTGGACTTATTTTTTGCAAAGATTAAAAATGCATACAGCTCCTCTGCCTTCCACCTTTAGGATGATCTGACCATAATCTGGTTCTTTTCACCTCCTCCTACAAGCCCATCGTTAGAAAGGTCATTATAACCTGGTCTAATGATGCTGACGATGCTCTGAGAGGATGCTTCGAGGCTACAGACTGGAATGTCCTCTGTGAACCTCGTGGAGATGACATCAACACTTTGACTGAGTGTGTGACAGATTATATAAACTTCTGTGTGAACAGCACCATTCAAACAAGAACAACGAGGTGCTCCGCCAATAACAAACCCTGGGAAGCTGCTGTAAACTTGACTTTCTCTCTGGGATTAATAAAGTATTTTTCATTTCATATTCTGGGAGGAAAAATTAATTCCTTGATACTTTTATGTGTGTGATAATAAAAATCATCCAGACTGATATTTTAAAAAAAGGATGTGTAAGTAAGTTTGGAACGACATCATCATTTATGGTATTCGATTTCATTTGTATGCAGATTTAGTTACATATTAAGACATCATAGATGCAGATGTATATATCAAAATTTTGAGCAATATGTTTACCATCACTGTAACACAAAGTAATAAATACTTTAGTTTTTTTGTGGAAGAATAGGATCACAACATGAATAAACATAACATATGACATCGCTAGGCCACACAGGACTGGGGTATTATGGGTAGTTCTCGTACACTAGGTAGGCTGTCTCATTTCATGCACAGTGAGCACACTTTGGAGTGTGCAGACATGTTGTAGTCTACGTAGACTGCGTACTTCGAAGTGGGCAGACCCTGAATTGAGACACAGACTGAGATTCAGTGGTCACTTGTCAGGTCAAAATGAAAAAAATCATAGTGGACTAAATAATAAAATACTTTTTAATTGAGTAAATATGCAGCAAAGAAAGAATACAATACATTATAAGAAAATAAAATACTTTCAAACAGGAATTTGGATTAGACTTGGAAAGACATCTCCACGCATGTTGTCATTGCCATGGTGACCGCTGGTAGTTATGTGATTTGTGGTGAGGAGAATATAGTTAGTTTTATGTCCAAATCGCAAACAGAATGAGTGCATGGCATAGTGTGCTACATTGTGCAGCCACGTGTAGTAAATAAATAGTTAGGGACTAATGTGGATGCTTTGGCACAGCCAGAGTGAGTGTGACTGATTACCCTACCTGTGGTCCAGCCCCCTTATTCTCACCTGGTCACCGGCGACTCAGTTTACACTTTATCTTAATCCAGTGGTAAAGAGACCAGATCGGTTTCCTATTAAGAATGCATAGCACATTGTAAAAATAAAACAATAATATGACTTTTGAGCAACCAAAATCTTGTACTAACCAAGAATAATTAGAAATTTCTCTTTCTTTTCCAAATACTGTTACAAATTGAACACATTTAAATGATCCTCTGTTAAATAAATGATCAAATTACCAACTTGCCTGTCCCTTATGGGCTGTATCCTTTGTTAACTCATCATTTGTGTTGTTGAGACTCACAAAAGCAACTTTGCTTTACACAAAACTGTTAATAATTACTTATGTCATTACTTGTTTAATCACTTTGGATGTGTTATATTCTGAACAAAGTATGTTATCATTGACTGTATGGTTGTATTATTGTGTACTGGGCCTTATATAATACCTAAATTTTAGTTATATAATATAATAATATATATAGTAAAAATAAATAAATAAAAATAAAAATATATATAATATTATATAACATTTCTTTACCGGAGATGATTTCAACTTGGTCATTTCCTCACCGCCCCTGAACGCAGCATCACACCCTATTTTTTTCCTTTAACATCCGGGACCTTTTGCGCTAAGCAGCGTGTGGAAAGTGGGTAAGGAGGACAGTGGAGGGTGGTGGAAAGAAAGGCGGACTGTTGACAGCTGTCAGTGTGGACAAAAACACCACCAATCTATGAAGACACATCGAATGGCTCTCCCTTAAACCATTAGAACATAAAGGACTACATCTCGGCCATATCGGGAGTCTTTTTTAGAGGTGTCGCGAAGGTACTGTCACAATTTTTGGCTGGGAATTTTAACGCAAGGATCAGTCTCAGTTTGTCCTGACTCACTCATGAGAGTCGTGGTTAGCCTCACTGGCTATCCTAGCTAACTACATTGCTAAATTGGTCAACAAGGCTTGGCTTCCAGAGATCGTCTTTGATACTGGGGTCTTTGCTGTCAGAGGGAAGTGTCCCGACAGGTCCAGTTTGGTTAAGCGCTAGACTCGGTGGGGAGGACACTATGAGCTAAATTCAGAAACTTTTAAATAAAAATTCCGCCACAAAGAAAAGCTAGTTAGCAGCTCCAGTTAGCTTCTGTAAGAGGTGGCTAACTATACTAACCTGTAACGCAAGTATATCCAGCTAACTAAAACTAACAGGAATTAATTTTTTTTAACTTTAGTTTTAATTGGGCGAGTCTTTAATGTAAGTATATTTGTTATGGGCATTTCAAAAACATACCTTGTGGGTATCGAGAAATTAGTTTTATTGTGTGTGCTAATGGTTCAATTTAATACAGCTGTAAGACTATTTTTGTATTTACAAGTAGGTGACACTTGGCTCGACTGTAGCTGCTTTGTTTTTATTTATTAAATAGTAGCCATTAATTTCCCAGCAACGTTTTAGACCCGTAACCAAACTTTATTATTAACAAGTTACACACTATGGCATGTTTATATGAAATGCTCATGTCTCAGTTGGAGCTTCTGACTCAGGTCATGTCTGCACCAGCATGCTATCTTCTTTTTTTATAATAATACATTAGGATAAATATTGCATGAATGGTCAACGCTATCATATTATTGCAGAAACTATTATACTATGTGAAAAATGTAAGCTTTACTGGGGTTGAAGTATTGGTTTACAACAGATTTAAAATAAACAATTGATAATTTATCAGATGTTTTCTTTTAAAAACTGATCATTCAAGTTTTAGACATCTTATATGTCACAAAGCTGGCTCATGTCAGCCACAACTGTTTATCAAAAGCCCTAATGGGCTCCATACGCAAGTGATTGTTTTTGCAGGAATGGTAGTGCTGCAAGAATGTGAAGGTTGTTGCCTCCACTCTTAAGATATTTCTAAGAGTGGGGATTGTTATACCATATGTATCTCACACACACACACACACACACACACACACATATATATATATATATATATATAT
>JBAMHV010000017.1:6572753-6603724 GCA_037177535.1 Pseudomugil gertrudae | reverse complement strand
ACACACACACACACACACACACACACACATATATATATATATATATATATATATATATATATATATATATATATATTATATATATTACTCATGTTTTTGTGGCACACTGTTGTGTTTGGCATTGTTTACAGACTCATGGAAAAAGTTTTCTCCTGTTGTCTCCTTTTTTTCCACAAGGTATTTACATAAAGTCCTGTTGACTTTACAGCACTACGCAGAATTGGTAAAGGTACAATTGCAGTGACAACATGGGGACACAAGGCAATGGTAGAAAGCGTGCGCCACTGAAAGACCGATTTTCAGCAGAAGATGAGGCATTGAGTAGCATTGCTCGGGAGGTAAGCATATGATCCAGCACTGTGATGGACTTGCATAATGTTCTTCTGCAAATGGTCCAGTTATTTATTGATCAATCAATGCAAATATGGTTTCGCTTAACTCACCTTCCCCTTCTGATCTGCTCATCAAGCATGGACAAGGAGCTAAGTTATCATTTCTGTTTGTTGATTAAGAAGCCGTACCATCCATTATAAACGAACAGGAACATGAGTGATGGTTTAAACCATTATCATCACTTATGACAGGCACACACTTCTAAGTGGTTGAAAGACTTTTAAAACACAATAAATTGATAAAAATGGCTTGCTGAAGCATATGGAGACTTTAACCCTTCATTATATGTGTAGCATTACTCACACCAAAAAAAAAAAAACATCTTTCCATTGTGTTAAATGATGCAAGACTAAATGGGATTATTTAAACTTGCATAAATTAAGGGTGAAGTTTATTGTGGACTCATTTGGAAATCTGAAGCGGTCAAAGCTGTTACAGGAAATATGTGCATGTGTGAATATTCAGGTTATGTTAGTGAATTTAGTTTGGGTCAAAATGAGTGGAGACAGCTGGTTTAGACTACAAAGAAGTTGCCATGAAGTGTTTTTTGTTTGGGGGGGGTGAGCACAGGCAGAGGAGAAGCTGCCTGGCCTGTAACGACATGCCCTAGGATTATTCCATTTTGTTCCACAGCAGGCCTTCCATTCCTTTGCTTTTTCCAGACTAGACTTACAAAAAAATGTTAAATGGAGAATCATTTATTACGTTGTTTGAACATTTTGCAGGTATTTATGTAACAGACACACTGCAGATTTTCTGCAAAGAAATCAGTTCGATTGATTCGCTGCTATTTGAAGCCGGCTAGACCAGCTAGTCATAAATGTTGGTCTTGGCCCTTTTGTGAGAGTGTGAGCTATGCTGTTTGAAAGCTGTGCACTGCCTCATTCTTGAGCAGTAAGCGCAAGGCTCCATTTGCTCTCTTTATAGTCATGCAGGCTGATCATAGAAACATGAGTCATCTGACCCTCCCAGACAGGTCCCAGATCTGAATCTCTTTGAGGAGCAACTCAAAGATTAGATCAACTGCTGGGAGTTCAAGGGGTCAATATGTAACTTTCATATCACTACCCCTCTCTGAACAAATCGTCATAACACTGCCTTTTCTTCTGCCTGCTATGGTTAAGAGAATTTAATAGCTTGCCCGTCTGTGCTTGGCATGCATCGCTGGTGAGAATGACTGAATTTGAGCCCACACCGTCACCAAGCTGCTCAGAGGCCCCCTTATATTACTGGGCTGTCAGTGCTTTGAATAGAGCTTACCTACAAACTCAGTACTGGCCCAAAAGTTGGAATTGGATGATTGTCTCATACCTGTTGTCTTTCTTGTTAGGATCTAATGGACCTAATGGCAGCCCTTTACGTTCCTCAGTGGAGGGGGTGTGTCTTTATGTGGAAGTTCATAGTCTATATAATTTTATTAGTGATATCTGCACGGCCCTGTTGCAGAGTTATGTCATCATTTTACTTTCTATTATCTTCGGAGACATTTCGGGTTACAGAGAGCAAAGCACACTCTGTTGTCTCCGTCGATTTGTAACATCAGGATTATGGATTTCCAGGATGAACCATCTCCGTTGCCTAACAAGGAAAGTCTTACATTTGAACTTTTCCTTTTTAATATAGTAAAAGTGAAAGATTTTGCATAGAGCATATTCAGGAAATTGTGTGGTAGGCTATTTTTGAGAAGAGAAACCCAGTGCAGAGTGTGTAACATAATATTGACTCGTTAAATGTAATTAGTTTGGTCTAAGCAAAGCATTTGCTGCTGATTGTGCTGTAGTTGTAGAACTGACCAGAGACCAGTTGTTTTATTGTGTATGCCAACACTTTACACCGTGTTAGGATCATATGGACGATTGAGTGTTCACATGATATTCAGGAGGTGAATGTATTTGTCACAATAACTTTTAATATGTGGAGTCACAAGTTTTTCCTTTCAACTCGAATCAAATGATATAAAATTCAGATCAGTGGAGCAGCTATTATTCAGCTGGTGAACCTGCGCACAGTCCACTGAGAGTTATATTTTTTATTATACAATGAGCTCTGCAAGCTGCACATAATGTTGGAGGCGTGTTTAATGGTGAGACCGCACTGCTCGGGTTACCTTGTCAGGCCCGTGATGCGACTGTTAAGAGTGGATGGGCCCGTCTATAGATAGGTCAGAGACAGAGAGCTCAGCTGCGCTGCTGTGCAGAGCAGGTCATACTGTCAGACAGATCGACAGGTGCAGAGCAAGCACACAGCCGTCTCTCTTGCTTTCTCATTCAGACTCCCTCCTCGTGCATTTGAAACAGTATTTCTCCTTTTTCATCATGCGTTTATTGAGGTTTCTTTATATAATTTGCCATCATGACCATTAAGTGAACCCCTGAAGTCCTCAATCAGAAATTACACGTTATTTTTTTTTATTTATTTATATTTCTAAAATATATTTATTAAAATTAGGCGTGCAGAAACAAAGTGCTACATAAAGTTTGTATTCTGTTTGCATCTTGTTATTGATCTCAGCTGATAGACTTGATTCATCATATTTATCTTAATGTGTGATCAAACATGTATCCGACACATTACAATATCAAGATGAGCCCTCTAAGACTGACACACCCATCGTTTCACAAGATAGTGAGTATAAGATAGTGATTATATTGGGGGTGGTTTATATAGTTTATCAAGTCACTAAATTAAACATAAACCCTGAAAACCTGTCTGTAGACACTTAAGGCATAGTGAATACAGAGTCACACGATTGTCCACAGAGTAATTTTTATGCCTATTTAACTCTGTGCACAAAGATCACCCAAAACCAGTAAACAGAAATCCAGCATCATAGCTTGTCATCAACTTAATGATTTATTTAAGGTTAATTTCCAAGTATCAAGTTTGCATTTTTAAACTGCAACTGTGAGGTTTATCACCAGCTAACACGAAAAGCTGCTTTCTGAATGTTTTGCTCTCTATTTGCTAATGTGGGAGGCGAGAGGAGACAGAGCTGAGTTACCATCATCGCACTGGTGAGTTTGCCAACCCAGGTGGGAGAAGCTGAGATCACTCAGAGCTGCAACCTAACCAGCTTTCACATTGACACCTTGATGTATTAATTTGATGTTCCCCTCTTGTGTATGCATAGAACATTAAACTCTTTTGAGGTACCAGAACAACTTTAACAGGCTTTGTTAGACAACAGAGTTTGTTCTGCTTTGCTTTTAGCTGATATTGATTCATTAAACTATCCTCTGCTGGACACCAGTACATGACTCCTAAGTTTTGACTCAGTACATCATTTATTCTCATTGTTTGTTGTCTTGTCACCATGAAACAAGATGTTTGAGCTGTGTTATTCACTTCAGGCTATATTTGAAACAGGAATAGCTCTACTCCTGAGGCCTTCTGTGAGTATAGATAAGAAATTACTGGAATGCTGACAGTGTTTGTCTGCAGTGTGATACTGTACACACTGGCCCTAGTATTTATGGACTGTCTTTTAGTTAGAGATAAAGGGCTGAGCTTCACAAGCTTGTGTGCCATTGTTTGTTAATTTGAACGTTCAGTTTTGAAGCATGTGTGGTATGTAATTAGTAATACCAATGCAATGGATGGATAGGCAACATGGCTACCTCTGTTACTCACTGGGTTATGCAGGGGTTGCTAAAACAAACTTCTGCTAAGTTATTCAGTAAAATCCATATATTGTGACTCAGGCTGGGCAATTTTATAGCTCTTCTTTTTCCTTAGAGGAGAGTTTATCGGTTTTGGGATGACTTTTGCATAGATATGGTTGTGCTTTAATGGTTAGCTTGTTAGATTTTGTGAAACTGCCTCTGTGTTAACAGCCTGGGCAGAAACAAGTTTTATATGTCGGCATCTCCCACACAAGGGCATTAAAAACAGCCTCCTGAAGTTGATGGTTCACATATGTTGATTTGGATTAAGCAATTCAAGGATACAGAGGACCAAAAAGCTATCAGCTAGCCTATACTGTACAGACACTGTTTATTTATGTATATATTTATATATTATATGCTGTACATTTCAAGGGGTAGTAACAATGAACGCAAGTTTAAACAAATAAAGCTGTAGTGTTTGTTGCAGGTGTAATCTCTTTGCTTCTGTTTGAAGGTTGCACTTTAAGAACTGCAGCGTGTCACGTCTTCACCGTGTTCCTACACCTTTATCATTTATACTCCAACCGAAACCACTTCCACATTACTGACATAGTAGGGCCTCTTTTCTCAGCTCTTTTGTTTTGCTTGGGAAGCTTACGTGAATTCTGTTTTAGTCCCACAGTCATTTTTGTTGGCTGTCTTTAGCTCCTCTCTTTCTTTGCTTGGTTTCTGCAGGTTGTGTTTGTTTGGTTGGTTTTCCCATTTTGGCTTGTGTTGGTTGTTAGCAACCAACTTAGATTGAGGTCACTGCCAACAAATTGACTTAAGTGTTCAGAACGATACACTTCTGACTCTGTAGATGCTGAAAATGTGAACATAACTTTTAATCAGTGTCTAATTTTAAGATGGTTTTACTGTCCATCCCAGGTTTTTTTTCAACACGGCTAAATCCTCTTGTTTAAGTAGTCTTCAGGAATTCTACTTTCTAAAATTATATTACAATGCTTTCTTTTGGCTACTGGCTGACTTTTGTTTCATTAATAATCCCACACTGCTGCTCTGAATTTTAAATCTAGTTCATGAGTACTTTAGTCTAACCCGGCCTTTTCTTCTTGCTTCCCTTTCCAAGGAAATTTTATTAAACAGCCACCATAATAATAAAAAAAATCTCTACCTTTTTTGGCCTGTTTTGTTATGCGTTTTCTTTATGTGTAGACACGATACTTGTACTATTTCTTTAAATAGGTTAGTGTTTTTTGGCATATGTAACAAGAAATGCACCCCTTTGAAAAGGTACAAGGAATGAACTGGTAAAAAAAGAAATGGGACAGAGGCGAGCGGTTGCTTAAGACTATTTTAAAGATTACAGTCTCCATGGAAACAAAATATGAATAGATAAAGTGTGACTCAAGACTTGCATAATATTGTATTTTGAATCATGTATGTTTCAGTTTATGTATTAAAGGTAATAACTGTCAGTAAGAGCTAATACACAGCCCTAGTACCACTTTTGATAAATATCTGATCTTGTTTGTTTCATTTGCAGGTGAAAGAATACATTTTAATTAACACTTTATTTTCCAGAACATTTTTTCTCTAAGTATTTTCTACTCTGTGCAGATTCAGCTGTTTGATCTTCATTCATTAGTTTTGCTGATGCTCTCTTCTTTCTCGTTTACTCTTTGCACTCACTGGCTGTGATTTCCAAGTTTATATTCATGCCTGACAGGTGTGTTCATGTTGTTTCGCAGGCAGAGGCGAGGCTGGCAGCAAAGAGGGCGGCTCGGGCAGAAGCCAGGGATATCCGAATGAGGGAGCTTGAACGGCAGCAGAAAGAGGTATAAAACACAAAATGGACCTGATGTGTAGAGGTGCACTAGCAGCCCTATTCAGCACCTCAGACAAGTGAATGTAATGCCTCATAAGTGCTTCTTTCATTGTGGATAAACTGCGGATAAAATATAGTTTATCTAACGTGGATGAAAATAATTCAGCATTTTCACAGATGAAACCAGAACTTCTATTCCTGACGTGAATGTCATCCAGTGTTTTTTGTGTTTCAGCAGTTTTGAAAGATGATTGCATGTTTTTCCTGGCATTTCTTCCCTCTGCCCAGCTTTCCTACCACTCATCTAGCAGTAGCAACAGAAAATGGGGTCAGATCCACCAGTGGATGGTAGGCGAGAGAAGGAGTGGTGTTGCTTTCTTTTCCACTAACACATGCTGTTGTGTGGGATTGAACCCCAGTCAACCCTGACCACTTAGCTGCACTTGACTTTCAGACTACTTTGTACCTCACTGTGGAAATATGCCTCTACAGTGCATTTGCTGTGGAGACACCAGACTGTGTTTTATTTTGAAGAGCACATTTGGTTTTATGTTGGATGGTTAAGTCTGCAAGCAAAGAGGTGGTTTCAGCTACAACCCTGAAAGCTCCCGCTATTTCATGCTTGGAATTAATTATTGTGTGTTGGTTTTATCTATGCAGATAGTGTTTGGCTTTAAAATGCGTAATATACTTACTGGTTGATGCTCTTAATCTTGCCCTGGTTTCTAAAGATGACTCCTGCAAATGTTTGACATGTGTTTTTTTGGTGAGATGCAGATGTTGCGTTTGTGTGCTTTGGAGTTTGCATGGCAGCTGTTCTATACATCTCTACTCTCTCTGTATAATTCTTGCAAACTTTCTATCCTGATTCCAGGCTGATACAGAAAAAGCCAGATCCTCTAGTAGTAGCAGAGCCAGCAGCCGTCATCAGCGGGTTTGTATCGTCCTCATGCTTCCTCTGTCTCCTTTTTGTTTCCTCTGTTCTTTCCTTCTTTTTTTTACATTGCCCTTGATATCTCATCATCCATGTTTGTGTCAATGTGCTTCTCTGCTGTGACTGTTTCCACATAAGCAGGGGCTGGATAATGATGTCATGTCGGTCCGAAGCTACAGGGTGCGTACAAAGAGGCGCTGTGTGGAAATTATTGCTGGTTTTTGTAAAATACATGTTTAGGGCGAATTGCTTAAAACTGGTAATGCTCAGTGGTGCTTGGCTGTTGTTAAATAAGATTACTCCTAAAGTTTTTTTTCATTTCTTATTTAAAGTCAACTTCGTCAGCAGTTCGTGAGTTGGGGTCTAACAAGAGTCGATCCAGTTCTCGTAGAAAAGATGCCTTGGTGTGTTGTGCTGACGTTTGTGTGGCAGTATTACAAAAGCACTCAAACATTTCCCATATTTCTGTAACTGTGTGGCCTTTTATGTCAACAGATTGTATATTTGCGGCATTTTTTTAAAGCAGTTAAACAAATGAGATCATAATATTACCTTTTGCATTCCACCAAGGGATGCAACCTGGGGACTGTTTAATATCTTGCAGTTTGGTGCAGTAAAGCCTTGCCATGCAGGTAATAGTGTGATGTCAGAGCTCAGTTATAATGAAGCGGAACATAACAGAAACAAGACAAGAATGGCGGGCATCCACCTGTTTGGATTACTTGTTGTTTAAGCAACAATAAGAAAAAAATTAAAGTATATTTAATTAAGGTGGTGTTCATTGCTGAGTCATTCAGGAAATAACGCCTTTCATCCAATTGATGGACTGTAGCAGGTCAAGCTCCACCCGTAAGGGTTTGGGTAAGACTGGGACCTCAGTGAAGTAGAAATTTTACACACGTATTTCAGGAAACCTCCCATTTTGCTTGTGGAAATGCAAAAAAAGGACTATCCCGTACTGAGCTGCATGGGTTTTAGGTGAAAACCGATGATGAAAAAATGTACCGTAAAGCAAAAAAAAAAGTCATTGGTCACATTTTTGCAGAAATGTGGGAGTTTTACACATTTGATTTAATAAACACTCTTGTGGAAGTTGCATTATGAACTGGAGGTCAGCTAATGGTGTGCTAAACAGAACTTACTCATATTGTGTGTCAATTTAGGGATTTGTTTTTAATCTCTAATGTCCACTTACACTTCACTTATTTCTTTTTTGGACATAGTTCATAGAGGAAATGCTGGTGTAGTATTCAGTGTCGTTCCACCTTTTAAAATCTTGTGTAGTGCTGGATGCCAGACTTTTGGTGACATAATTTTTCAGCAAATAAATTTTAGCTGTGTTTTTTTTAAATTGCATGTTCAGTCAAGAAAATGCAAGTGTGAACTACAAACCAAACAAAGGTCAAGACATCAGTGTTGACCATAACTAATTTCTTCTTTGGTCCAGATCAGAAAACTAGCCTATATCTGTGAACACACTGTAAAACATTAACACGCTGGAAAAGTCATGTACAACTACTGAAAAATACTGTGCACGAGCAGCCTTCACATGGAAACGCATGGGACACTTCCAGTAGCGCTTTCTGTTGGGGTTCTGTGTGAATAGAGTATGCTTTATGTGAATGCATGGCTGAATGAAGCAGAAATTGGCAGCATGAGGATTTTTATTTTCTTTTTGATCCCAATTTTTGTGACAACTGGTCTCTCTTCAGTCTGATGGCCGTTCCACTAGCAGCTCCATTCTGAAGAGTTCTCGCTCCACTGTATGTAACTTTATGTTGATTCCCCCTTTTCCTTTTCTGTTTTACTTCTAGTTCTTTTTTTTTCTCTTATTTACTGATATTTTTCTTACATTTGGGGCTGAACAGAGTTCTGTGTACAATGACCTGCATGGCCATAAAAACGCTTCATCAAGCTCCTCAAAGAAGGACCTGCTGGTCAGTGCATCACTTGGTATCGTTGTCTCAACTGTTACTACAAGCATGGAAGAGAAGCGCCGTTGTGACTTACTGTTGAATGCCTTTAGAATAGATCAGGCTACTCTGTAGGACACAAATACAGTATAGATAAAGATAACTGAGATAAGTGTTGCTACTCTTGTAGACCGGGCTGTACCATGATCAAAGGAACTACACCAGCCTTACAAAGACCAAAGCACCACCCCTGCCTTCTACTTCAACCTATCAGCCACGGGTTGGTCCTCCTGTCAGAAATATGCAACTTTTTATTTATATTTATATTCTTATCAGAAACATATACTTTACTGGATATTTATTTTCTGCATAATTCTAGCATAAGCTAAGGATACTGTGTTTGTGTTATAAGATTCTTTATACAGACAAACATGCCAGTTGTGCATATTGTTGCTCAGTTGTGTTATAAAAAGATGGAGCTTGACATGGAAAATATTCATCCACTGAAATAGTTAATTATGTTAATTGTGTAAAACTGCAAAAGTTCAGTTTTATAATATTGAACTGAAATGGTCACCCTTTGAAATCTCTCCTCAACCCTTCAGGCTAAATGCTGAGGGTTAGCAAAGCATTCATCCTGTTTTTACCTCACCTCTTTACTCTCTTACCACTTCACAATCTGATATCCCTCTGTCTCCCAAAATCACATGTTTTCCCTGCTCCCTTCCTGTCCGACAGGTCACCTCTTCCTCATCCTCTACCACTGGCACACGACTGTCTCGCAGCTACAGCATGGTCAGTTTCTGTCCACCCAATAGCCAGACTCACTCTGCATGCCTCCAGTTACCTTCAGGAGTAGACCTTTCCCCTCTCTCGTGGCTGGGGTAGCTTTATATTTAGCTCCTGGAGCCTGAGTGTTGGACTGCAGACTGAGAGTGTTGTACTTTAGTTTGATGAGTCCTGGTTTTTGCTGAAGAGCCCTGAAACAAACCGGCTACTCAATAGACAGTGTTTCTTTTTAATGCATGGCTCACAGACGGTCATTGTACTCAACCTACTCAGCTGTTTTGTCAAAGATTTATTCTCCTTGTCATATTTTGCTGAGTCCTGCATTGTCTCCCACATGTCCCCTCAGGCCTCTATTCATGACGATACTGGTCTTTACGGCTCAGGGTACAGTTCAAAAGCTGTAAGTCGTCCGGCTGGTTCTCAGCGTTTAGCATCATTACCATGCTATAGCTTGGTGTAGTAACCGCGGCCTTATGTTTGTCACCCTCCTCCCATCCACAGCCCTCTGAGTACAGCTGGTACTCCTCAGGAGCCAGCTCCACTCGCAGCAGTCCTGCGGTGAGCACCCTAAGCCTACCACCATGCATGACCTCACAAACACACAATTACCTTCTCACTTTTACTACCTCCACTCTGCCAGGGAGTATTTTGAGTGCAGGAAACTGTATCACTGACGGACGTTGTGTAGAAGTTGTTTGACTTGATCGTTGTTGCTTTAGTTGTGTAAAAACTCAAAATGTTGGACCAAGGTTATTCTCCTTGACTTGGCTACAGCTGATTAATTTGTGAAAATGATTTTAATTGCATGTTTATTGCATTACTCTTAGGATTTTGGTAATAATTTGGTAATCTGTTAAATAGGAAAACTTCAGATCTCTACAATTGGTTGTTTTTAACGAGGTGTGTGCATGTGTGTTAAGAGACGGGTGGCAGCCTTCCTGCTACATGTCAGGTCCTCATCTTGCATGTTTTTATGTGTGTGCATACTCCTAGCACTCTTCCTCAGATGATGACACTGTCAGCAGTGTGTCCCAGGAACGCTTCAGCAGAGGTCGGAGGGACAGTGCGGTGAGCTGGTGTAACTGGACAGTCATAGTTAATAAACTGCATCAGTTTACCTTAAAAAATGAGATCTTTGACTCACATTGTCAAAACCATTGTTTTCCTTCTGTTTTTGTCTTTATCACCATCGTCTTCTTCCTGTGTGTGTGCTAAGTAGTCTTCTGACTTCTCGGACATTAGCGAGTCTGCTGCTGATTATTTCAGCCGCTCCAACCGAAGGGGCAGCATTGTGTCTGACCTTGATGATTTGAGCATTCCAGATTTGGACGCTGTAAGTGCCTGGACCAGGCATCCACAACGTGTTTGGAAATGTGGTGAAGCTCCAACGTAGGCTGAATGAAATGCATGTTTAGAAATAACCCTTTTGGTGTAGAAGAACTCATCCTTAAGCTTGTTTTTCACCAATGTGTTTAGAATATATTAAAAGTTGCTTAATTGATTGTGTGTGCAGCAGCATGCACTTTGAAAAGTTGCCCTCTTCAGCAGAGTGGTTTAATCTACTCATTCTACATACAGTGTATGGTGTACAGTTTGTGAACATGCAACACTGATCTGACTCATGTTACTATGTGAAATAACTCACTGGTTTACAGATGATACGGCTCCCAGCATGAGGATCCGAGTTCCCACTGTAGCCTCGCCTCTTTTTAATGCCTTTTTTTTTTCTTCTTGCAGCTGGATGAAAAATGTGACAAGCAGTACTCAGATTATAGTCGGGTAAGGGAATCATTCTGTTTTAACATAGAATAGTTTTTATCTCATTTCTATCACTGCAACAGGTTCCCTTAAAACTTCATTGGAGAATGAGTTAAGTTTGTTTTGTGGTCATGCAAGGCTATTTCAATTTTACTGTCTCAGAAGTGGAAAAAAGAAGGGAAATGTGATAAAAGCACTAATTTATAATAGTGTTGTCTTTGTAGTGGAGTATATTGAGCTATTATGGGGGGATTTTGAGTCATTTTTAAGTGCACTGCAGCATGTGAAGTATTTGTGAAGGACGCCGTCACTTTTAGAGCTGTTGGGGTATCAGATGATGGTATCGAATGACACACTGGAGTTGTTTTGCATTGTGCTTGACTGTTTTTTATTGTGGTTTTTAACCTGTGCACAGCCATCCTCCCGCTGCGCCACCCCAGGCCTCTCAGCAGCCACTCTGGCATCACTGGGTGGTACATCTTCACGACGAGGAAGTGCAGACGCTGGTAGCGTTTATGATCCTGACACCAGTCTGAGCGAACTTAGGGTAAGATGTTCTGTTGTTCATATCGTTAACCACATGGTATTTTTAATATTTAGCTTTATTCACACCATAGTGCTGAAATGGTAATTGTAGTGTTTTATGTCTAAACCATCTGTGTCAACACATGTGACTACATATGAATCCCATACCATTGCCTCTGGCGTACTCCCCCCTTCTGTTCCTGGTGTCTGCTTTAACCATTTTTCTCCTCATATGCACGGGAGGACTGGATGTGACGTGTCCTTCAAAGCTTATATCTTGGTACTGATGTGTCAGCTGGACTGTTTTTGAGATGGCAGCACGGGTGCTTTATCTTCCCTTTACAATCTCCCCCGCTCTCTCTGATACCCAAGTTCAACACAACCATTCCCTCCATCTGCTCTACAGGATATCTATGAACTAAAGGACCAGATTCAGGATGTAGAAGGGCGGTACATGCAAGGGCTTAAAGAGCTGAAGGTAGAGGGGCTTGAGCTCACAGCATGCCTTCTTTTGTCTTCTGGGAGCAATATGGCATCCCTAACCTCTACTCCTTCCCCACTCACACTCCTCTGTGCCCCCTCCGTCATGTCTTTGCCTGCTCCCAGTCTGAGTTCTGTATTTACCATTTTCTTCTGCATGACCTTCCCTTACTCTCTGTTTTGATCTGAAATGAAGACACTCCTACATTGTTGCTGGGTTCAGAGTTCTGGGAAGAGTAACAGGCTCGACCTGCTGACGGATAAACATTGTGCGTCAGTTTTTCGGCTTTCATTGGCAGTTTTGGATGGTGCTCTGGCTGCCTGACTTCTTCTACAGTCACTTTCATTGCTTCTTGTTTATTCAGACTACACATTTATTTTCTGTATACAGGAGTAGTTTACTAATAGTCAGACTCACAATAGTTTATTTGAACTGTTTCACCCTTGTTTTCTGGTACACTTTTAGTTCTCTCTTTCAGATCCTATTTTCACTCGAGTGGCACTCCTAAGTGTAACGCTGTAACTACTGTGATCAGTTTCTTCACTGCACTTTACTTTACATATTGGTTCCACGTAACTTATTTAATATATGACAGATTCACAGAACTATGAAGTTTTTTTTGTTAAATGAGATAAAAGAACAAATATTTTTATACTAATACAGCTTATATGTTGCATGTAAATGAGCTGTGATCAAATTTGCTCCCTTTTTTTGTTGTATTGACATGTTTCTGAATGTATCAGGAGTCACTCGTGGAGGTGGAGGAGAAGTATAAGAAGGCCATGGTATCGAACGCACAGCTGGACAACAACAAAGCCAACCTCATCTACCAGGTGGACACACTCAAAGATGTTATAGAGGAGATGGAGGAACAGATGTCGGAGATGAGGAGAGAGCTGGAAGAAAAGTCAAAGGTCGGCAGACACCCGTTTCACATTTATTAAACGTACTGAGTCCTTTGATGAAATGCTTGTGGCTAAAATAGCTTTTGTTACTGGTTTCAGGAGCTAGAAAGACAAAAACACACATGTTCAGTTCTGCAGCATAAACAGGAAGAACTGAAAGAGGGAATCCGCCAAAGAGATGAGCTTATAGAGGTATGGTGGCGTGTGCATTAGAACAGACTGTTTTTGCCAGTGTGATCACGTCAAGTTGCTATTCTGTCAGCACCTTTTAAAGGTGTCTGTGCGTCTGTGCAGCTGCAGGGGGAGGCTTTGTTCTGCAGGAATTTGATAAGGAGTCGGTCATTGGCCCGCTTAATATTCCTCCCTATCCACTGCCATGTCCCTCTGGCTCCGTGTCACTGTCTTTTCAACCTTCCAGCACAAACATTTGTTCCTTTCACAGCAGTATAGACTCATATGAGTTCTTTCTTGCCCTGCTTCACCAGTGCGTTTCGTATCTTGTGTGTATTAATGGTCATTTTCACTTCTTTTCTTTGTTTCATTTAATTTTTGTTTTCATCTTGGCCATACTCAATGCCCCTCCAGGAGAGCCAGCGAATGCAGACTAAGTTAGATGCCCTTACCAGAGAGGTGTTTGATCTTCAGGAAACGATAAACTGGAAGGACAAAAAGATTGGGGTAGGAGGTCCCACGTCTGTGATTTGACAGAATATGAGAGGCAAACGGTGGTGGTGTTTTTCAGCCTTGTAAGGCTCGCTTGCCTCTCATACTGTCTCTGCGTGATGGAGACCCTTAGGCATTAGCACATAAGTGGACCCAGTCACAAACCGTTTTGGTTTTTGCATGTCAAGAATAACAGTTTGGATCCTGCAGTATCTGCTCATTGACTCGGTGATCGGTATGAATTGCCTTTTGTTTTAAAATGGCCATGCAAATTTACAGAGAACTATGTATAATCCAGCATGACATGCATGCACCACCTCTGGATTAGTTTGTTAGATCATCAAGTCCTGGTTTTAGATTTTGAAGCGTATATGTATTGGTGTTTTTTATAGCACACAATCAAAAGAAATGATGTCCCTCCTCACAACCTGCTAGTCACTATTCTCTACATTTATTCCTAACTTTTCACTTTAACATATATTAGCATCTTACCCTTGTCTTGAGACTGTTTCTCTCTTGTTCTCTTTCTGTTTGTCTCTCTCTCCCTCTCTTTGTCTCTCTCGTTCCATTCTTTGTCAGCTTGAAGTACGCACTGCATGTTTGTGCATGCAACATGTAATGCTATATAGCATGTAGTGTTGCATGTCTGTCCAGAGTCTTTCCAATTTCTCCCCTTCTCGTCTCTTGTCTTCTCTCATGTGTGGCCAGGCCCTAGAGAGGCAGAAAGAATACTTTGATTGCATTAGGAATGAAAGAGATGAGCTCAGAGATGAGCTCGCTGACATCAAGGGGAAGTCCAAAGCAGGAGAGGTAGGTCCAAAGGATATAACAAGGTTATAGGAAAGACATTCTTGGTCTAACACAAATGCTTTTTATACTTTTGTCTGTTTTTTCTCCAATTTCTTCCATTTTATGATTAAAAATTATCGTGGTTATTAAGCATATGGTCATGATTATAGTGTACCACATCAAGCTATTGGTTATAGAGATGGGAGGATAGTGTTGCTACTGCACACAGATGTCTCCATGGCAATGTATAAACACAGCAGCCAACAATAATAGTTATTGTGTATTCAAATGGATCAGATACAATAAACCCAGAAAATGTGATCATAGTACAGGGCTTCCTGAAATGTTTTTGCATTCATTATCTTTTACAAGTCTTTACTTTATTGTTCGAGCTTTCAGTCTGTAGTGTCCAGGTGTCGGGCTTAACACGGCATCAATAAATCAGAAACCTCCATTCTAGCTGTTTTTATATTGTACAGCACATTGTTGTCTTATGATTTCATTATTTTTCTTCCTGAGTTTGTTTTGGTCCTGTTGTTGCAGCTCTGTTTAGATATCTGTTCTGTTAGGATCTCTGCCAGGGATAAGTTATGAACCTTCAACAGGGCCGTTGCTCACTGATATGTATCTTTTCTTACCACAGAAACACGGACTGGTCATCATCCCGGACGACACGCCAAACGGAGATGTCGACCATGAGCCTCTTTCTTCAGGGATAACTCTGGTTTCCCAGGAAGCCGCCCAGGTGTTGGAGTCTGCAGGGGAGGGCCCACTGGGTGAGTCAGACTGCTTCGACACGTTTGTGCATGTCAAATTCATTACTGGATATTGCAGTGCAAGCGTTAATGTTTTTTCTTTGTTTTGCAGACGTCAGGCTACGGAAGTTGGCAGAGGAGAAAGACGAACTGCTGACTCAGATCAGGAAGCTGAAGAATCAGCTGGAGGAGGAGAGACAGAAACACCCGAAGGTGGACGGTGCTTATACGGATGGGGAGAGGATGGAGAACGGTACGGACCTGCATTTTATTGAGATGCAGAGTAAGTTAACTTCCTTACCTCACCTCTACGCTTGCCTGATCATACAATACATGATGCAATGAGCTTTTTTTCTTCTATTTAAAACTCAGCATGAGCTTTTCTCTGTAGGGGATGCCAACAGACAGATTAGTGAATATAAATTCAAGCTTTCTAAGGCAGAACAGGAAATGGGTACAATGGAACAAAATGTAAGTGGCATAAGAGTTCAGGTAAATAAATAGGAATATCCAAGATGGTCATTAACTGCACTTTTTCACCATTTCACAGATTAATAGACTTGAAGGTCAAGTGTCCAGGTACAAGACAGCAGCCGATAACTCTGAAAAAATAGAAGATGAACTCAAAGCAGAAAAACGGAAACTTCAGAGAGAGGTAATGATGGAGCAAGTCACTGTCCTGTAGTGTTAAACATTCAGTCTGATGAAAATGTCCTGTTCTTCCGCAGCTGCGCACAGCTCTGGATAAGATAGAAGAGATGGAGATGACCAACAACCATCTAGTAAAGCGCCTGGAGAAGATGAAGGCCAACAGGAACGCCCTTCTGTCTCAGCAATGAGACCAGGCATCACCACAGAAGCCCTTAAACTCGCACCTCAGACCTCTGACTGCCATACCGCATTGGGAGCTCACAGCTGTAACACTTTAAAATTTGTAGCTAACCAAAAAAAAAAAAAAGGAAAAACTTTAAAAATTGTAGCACAGGTAAAAAATTGAACTGCACCCTTTTGTTTTTCTGAACAGAAACATTAGTTTTGTCTGGCGCTGATTTTGGAGGAATGGGTCAGAAACCAAGCTAAGACGAATATTAAAGTTGCTGGGAGATGCACCTGAGGACACTTTTTTTGTCACTATTAAGATTTTTAGACCTTTCTACTACATCATGTTCTCGAGGACACTTCATTTTCCTTTTTCTTTTCTAAGTTGCATGAATGGGTATAATTATACTTTTAAACTATGTGGCTGCTGAGCCCCGCACCTTCCCAGCTTCCCCTCACACAGTGAAGTGCCTTTTCACCCGGAGACTGGGAGTCTGCACCGCTCAACCAAACAGTAAATGTGTTTCCAGGTACAATAAGATGTGTTTTAAAAAGGAAAAAAAGGTGCAGGCGTTATTTGAAATGGTAGAAAACTGCTGCAGTTAAATTGAAAATTTTCAAATATTTAAAGTATTTCTTGGGAAATAAATGTGTAATTTACAGAAATGTGTATAAAATTAGTTTTCTCTTTTTTTTATTCAGTGTCGTGTGATTGTGTTTAATTCTGCAGAATGCCGAGCAAAATGTTTCATGGGGTGGGAGGCGTGATTTTTCCACATAAGAGCAGTTTTATTGGATGAAGGAATAAATCAGGCATCGCTGGTACTTCATATTGCAGCACCATTTCAAATTAAAATAAAATGTAGATATCAGAATAATTTCTGACAAAAAATAACTAAAAATGTCGATTTGATCCATCAGTGTTAATATAGTGTTTAATGTATTAAAATCAATTTATTTCTCTAGCTAAAACATGCCTCTTATAATTTGAGTGAAGCAGGGCTCCTCCACAGGTAAAACATGTTACTGGGTATTTGGTAAAAAGTTCATGCAAATCTCCACATCTCGGGCTGAAGTGGGAAATGCAGTAAATGTCCGGCTCATCTCCTGGTGCATTTTTAGGCATCGTTGGGGGACTCGTGACCCAGTTCCATTTTTCCTGGCAGCCTGTCCCACCTCTTCCTTCTACAAAACCACATGGAGCTCTTGAAAATAGGCCATTCAGAAACGGGGTTTCCTGCATCAGCATTTCATACAGAATGGAAAACTTTTTCTTAAGTGAAACATCTTCAAATGATTTATTTACAGCAAAATAATGAGACCTAAAAATAGCAGCATACATGGCTTTTTCTGCGTTGAAACACTCAGCATCTCTCAAAAACTTTGTAAAGATCGGGCAGGTTTGCGATCTGCAGCACAGTGCCATCTTCACTGAAGTTCTTTGGTGGACTGAAAAGGGTCCGAAAAGCTTTGAAGATGATGTGCTCAACCTTCCAGCGCCAAGAACTCGCCTCAGCTTCCTGAAACACAACAGCCATGTGCATCAATACTTTCACTTCAGTTTTATTTTAATAAGTTTAACAAAAAAAGGTCAGTCTCCTCACCTGTTCCTCTCCTGGCTCACTTTCTAAGATGTACTGCTTCCTGATGGAGTAGAACATGCTGCACTCTTTACTGAAGTCTCTGAAGCAGTCTTTTTCATTGTCCCAGTTCACCTGTTTAAACATGCAAAACCCTTAAAATACTTTGGACTTGATTCGAAGAAAAACCCACAAAGTGACAGAAGACTGGGGATCTCACCTCCGTTGCAAGGCGCAGGATGAACATGGGGAGACCCTCCATGATGGGGGTGTACTTGTCAAGGAGGAGTGGTAGTCCTGTGAGATTTCCTTCCTGTAATGGACACATTTGACATAATCACTGCTACAATTTAACAAAAGGTACAGAATTTAATAATCTTATCCAAGCTGACCTGGTCTATCTCCATGGAGAAGTAGTCCCTCAGCATTTCAGCTTTCCTTTTCAGGAAATCCACTATGTAGTGAGCCAGCCCCTCCTTAGGACCGTCCTCTTCAGTCCAGCCACTCTCATCAGAGTCCAAAGCCAACATAGCCAGGTCATAAAGAGGAGCTGGTGTCTGAATGCACACAGACTGCGCTTAAAATCTGTGCAGCTTCAAGTCCATTTACTCACACGGTACAATCTACTTACAGATAGTCTGAGTACGCCAAAGTTCCCAAAGTCATAAATGAGAATTTGATAGAAAAGCTCTTGGCTAGAAGAGAAGAAGTAAAAAAGAAAATAAGATAAATCAGCAGCTTGGGAACAAGTGAGCTACTCTGTTTGGTGTCACTCAGACCTGAGTTTGGTGGTGTTGAGCAGATAGAGTTTGGTGTGATGCTGGATCAACGTCCACTGAGGATTGATGCAGCCCACAAATGAGTGGTTCTGCAGCATCTCCTGAAGACCTGGAGGGGGAAAAAAAGGTGCGCTTGGCTGAATTTATGGTTTGTAAACACGTCACAACTTTCTCTGCCAAGAGCACTGGACTCTGTTTATCCAAGTTATGTTGGCATGGCAACAAAATGATGTTATGCTTTTTTTTCCGTTATGAAAGCCTGATGTGACAGCACAGGGGGTTGCGTTACACGTGTTCAGGAAATGAGCTGTGCCCCGGAGCTCAGTGAAATCAATGGAAAATTCAGAAAGACAAAGGGAGATCTGTTTGTGCAGGTTCTCGTGTAGGATGCGAACAATATAAAACTCTTTCAACTAATGTGTAATGTCACACGTTTTCTGCGGCTCTACCTTTGTGTGTGTTCTCAGTGATTTCAGCTCTCAGCTCTTTGATGCTGGTCAGTTTAATCGCTCTTCTCTTGGGCGTGGCAGCGGCCGTCAGATCCACATCTGCCTCTTTCTGCTCCGTCCTCGGTCGCTTCCCGCCAGTGTTGTCACAATTACTGCACACAGCACAATGTTACAGTAACTCAACTTTACAGCCGACTCGACAAGTTGATAACACAGTCATCCACATGGGGGCAGAAGAAAGCAACCATTTGAACATTTTAACTAGATGGCTACATCTTTTTACACACTAGATATGGCTACATAAAGCCATTAAATGACAATGATCAACAGAGACTATCACTGCAAAATATAAAAACAAACCTTTTAAATGTGCAGTCGGTCATACAGTGTGATTATAGCACATTAATTCAGTGAAGGACAGGCATGGGCTTTATATGTTATCTGTGATATTATTATTTATGAGAGATGGGACAGGTTCCCGCTCCATTACTCAACTCAAACTACAGGTCAATGTTCAGGCTTGCTCCGGATCGTCGCAGAATCAGTCGTACACTAAAATCAGCAACTTTCATAAAGGATTTGTCACGATGACACTGATGGAGCTCAGTAAAGCTGGAATGGCTTAATTTAATATTTAATCACTGTTTTATGTGAAGCACCTCATGCTGCTCTTTAGTATGAAATTAGCTGTACACATACATTTTAAATTTAATTTGATAAGCTCAAGTCCCCCCTCACTACTTCTTTAAGCTCCCCTGGAGCATTCCCAGGCTAGCTGAAAGACAGTCCCTCTAGAGTTTCCCTGGTCGTCCTCCTGGGTTTCATCCCAATTCTAACCAAATGCTCGAGACACCTCATCTAGGTCCTCTTGAGACAGGATCAGCAGCTCTATATTAGTAACAACAATAGATAAGATTTCTACAGTGCTTTTTAAGGCACCCGAAGCACTTTACATTGGACATGTGTAGCCACAGCTGCCCTGGGGTAAACGGACACCAACACAGCAGCCAGCGTGCACCTGCAGCCTCTCCGACCACTTCCAAAACATTCAGTTACAATCATGCATGAGCGAGGCTGACACTGGAGGCAAGGATGTTGAAGTGTCTTGCCCAGGGACACATCAGTGATGGGTGGAGCAAGATTCAAACAGCCGACCTTCGGGGTCACTGGACGAGCTGCTCTACCTCCTGAGACACTGGCAGAACCACTCGGCTCCGAGCGTCTCCCAGATGACAAGTTTCTCACCCTCTCCCTGAGGGAGGGCTCGGACATGCTGCAGAGGAAACTAATTTCAGTCACGTGTATTTGTGATTATGTTCTTTTGTTCACTCTACTTGTGGAGAGGATCTCATTCCTAACTCAGAGGTTGCTTTTTTGTTTCCTTTCAGCTTTTTGTGACTAAATGCATTTGATCAGAGCGACTGACTCATCTCATCACCTCTGAGCATCCTGAAGAGAGCCACTGCAGTCTTCCTCGCCTTGAGATGTCTGTGCTTCCTGTGCAGCCAGGACCTCCACCAAGTCTGCATCATCTGTACTGTCCATTTCTACATCCTGCAACTGGCTGGTTTTGGTCTGAGCCTCCATTTTCCTGCTGCTGGAACCTGCTGGCTCAAGATCAGGATCAAGAGGTGGCTTCTCTTTTGGTAGAAGGAAGGCATCCAACTTCTGGGAGCGGGAGTCGGTCCTCACCTATGAGGGGCCATTTGAGATATTATTCAGAAATGTATACAAGTAAAACAACAGTCTGCATGAACACTTTACTCACTGTGCAGAACAGAGTTACCCCCTAGCATGATGGGAAATATGCAAGTAACTGACAGTGGCCAAAAAAACACTTAACCACCCCAGTATAATTATTTATTTATCTGTGACCAGCCACCGTGGCCAGCGCTCCGACAGGTGTTGCCATCAAAAACGTCCCTCTCAAATAGCGCAGTGAAAGCTACCTGCAGGTTATATGCCATGCACTACTCATGTTTACTACCTTTAAGAACTTTACAATAGCTTTTTCCAGTCTGTTGATAAAGACAATAAAAAAAAAGCTAATTATGGAACACCCTTCTAAACTCAACTTTATTTATAAAGCCCTTTAAAACAACTGTCATTGCAACAAAGTGCTGTACATAATCAATAAAACAGTCAAATAAAGTGAATAATAAATCATTTAAAAGTAAGAGGTTTTAAAAGAAGTAAATAAAACCAATGTCTCCCAGACGTCCCCGTTATTTCTAACCTCAGCCACGCCGTTAATTCATGTGATGAGTGCTTTTTAATGGCAGCAGCGAGGTTTCTGGTATAACAGTTACTGGTAACCAGTGGCAGTCCTTGGCAAGCGCTCTGGTAGCTCTAACAGCCTGTAGCAGTTGTCCAAAATGCCACGACATGTTGCAGATGCCACAACTTGGGCTCGCTATCTATTGGAAATGTCTGCAGTTTGTTTGGAATTGCACTCTTTTTTTCTACTATGCGACTTCTGTTTCAACTAAAATGACTTCCTTTTATAGTGAAAATACTCTCACACACATACTAGTAGAATTTGAATGACAAAATATCACTATAGTGTGTAAATGATTACAGCATAGTGTATGAGGATATTTCAGTTTATAACGCGAGAGGATTTTAATATGTTGTGAGAGATTTTCAGTATAGTATCTAAGAGGATATTTCAGTATAGTATATGAGAGACATTTTCTGTATATTGTATGAGAGGTTTCAAAATAATATGTGAATGACTTATATTTCACATGTCTATGAGAGGGTAATTCTGAATAATGTCCCAAACGGCCCTCATACTCACCATCTGATGTGCATAAACGCGTTCAGTGGATTCTGCTGTGGTGCTGGAGGACTTTACTTCTGTCCCACCTGAGACTGACAAACCTGGCAGCAACGTCTAGAAAACAAAATGAGACGCTCTGTGAAAATGACAGATGATGGAGGACAAAGGTGCGTGTTTGATTAAGGACCGTCATCATACTTGAGTAAAATATGTGCGTGAGGAATTGGAGCCCAGAAGTTTGCTCTCAATGTGCTTCTGAACACTCTCAATGACGCCGTCTTCATGCAAGAAGTGCACCTCGTGCTTCGTTGGATGCACATTAACGTCCACGTTCTGCGGAGCGATTTCCAAGCTGTGGCGAGAAGACAGCAGATCAATTTACCCGGAACAGAATCTGCAGCAGGAAATGGACGCGGACCCAGTGAGCTACCTAAGGTACAGGAAGGGGTGTGTGTTCTTAGGAAGGTACGCAGCATAAACTGTTTCAGCCGCTTTCTTCAAAGCACTCGACTCCACCAGACGATCTGAAATATCACAGAAAACAACCTCCTCCTGACGCAGTGCAGATAAGATTCAGTGTCCTGATAGTCTGCATTAGTTACGTACGGTTGATGAACAGGATCAGGGTGCATTTCTTGACTGAGTAGTTTGCATTTGTGATGTAGCCTTTCATCTTGAATGCCAGTTTCTGATCTTCACAAGCAACTTCAATCAGCTCTCTGGGAACATACCAAGAAGCCAGTCATGCAGTGAACACCAAGACGAGAAGAGTTCACATGAAAGCAGAGGGCACTGAAGACAAGGCAGTCATGTGAAAGTTGCATCTTTTTTCCTCTATTAGGATATATATCACAATGAAGTTAACACAACTTCAGATGAACAATGTCATTTTTACATACAAGCTAAGGTACCATGCAGAAGCAGTGTGTTTAAGAGAGGTAGCAGCAGCAAGGTGACATCAATGCACTGGAATAACTGATCAGTAAAGTAACACAATGCCAAAGAGCATGTACCAACTATTGAACCCACCAATCTGAGAAGAATTATGAGCACAAACAATCTGGATTTTACAAAGAAAAAATGGTAACATGGTAACACAGTCACCATGGTAAACGTTAAAGTTCACGATGGTACATTTGGAAAAGATAGAATAAGTATGGCTTGTTTGGAGGAGTAGTCAAGAGAAAGCCTTTTCTCTCTAAAAGAGTGTGGCTGTGCAGCTTAGCCCAAAAGAGCTGCATCTGAACAGACTTTTTTGGACAGCTGAAACAAGATGCTTTACCCATGATGCACTGAGACAGTGTGTCCGGAAAAACAGAGAGCAAATGGTTTGGCCTCGTTATGCAGCCACAGGACACCGACACCTTGACCATACAAACCAAAATTTTCTCAAGTAAAATGAGATCTGCTTGATAGAAATGCTCGGACAGAATCTTCAGAGAGCTGTGCATAAAAAAATGCTGCAAACTTCACTGAAATGCTGCAAAGGTGTAAGAAAGATGGGTCAACATTGTGCCACAATGATGTGAGAGAACAATAACATCCTATAGAAACTACCATGTTATTGTTTTACTGCTAAAAGATGTTCTATACTTAATTTTGGGGGGTTGTTTTTTTTTTAAAACACACTGCTTCTGCATTTTACCTCATTTTGAAACAGTGTCACATATTATGTTGTTTAGATGAGGGTGTATGTATGTAGATACCGTTTTTTTTTTCTTTACACTGAAACAGCTTGTTATGATCACAACTACCTGCTAACAGCATTGCCAAACACACTACGGATGTTGTCTACAGCGGATGCATTGGGCAGCGTCCTCACATCTGCCATAGTCTCTCCTTGCTGGAGAACAAAAGAGGGGACATAACAGATAATGTCCACTCGGAAAACACACACACAAGATAAGCCCGTATAAGAATATGGCCTACAGCAATTAAGCAGTGTCGGCTGTGCAGCTACACTGAGACAGAATGCTCATCTCACCTTTTTCACAGAGAAACCTTTTCCTGAATTGTGTATGGCATACCTTTGATGGGAAATTATTAGAATTATTGTGTAGAATTAGTTTAAATGAGCCCAAAACAATTGTGGAGACAGAAAGACAAAGCACAGACCTGCTGACCACATCTACAATTCTCGAGTACTCATCACTGGGACTCTTCAGAGCTTTCCTTCTTGTGGACACATTGTAGAAAAGATCCTCCACCTGCATGTAATGGACTTATTATTAAGACTTATTACGCTGCATCCATACACATCACAGTGTTTTTGATGATATGCCACATAAACTCACGAGAATCTGGGTCCCCTGGTTGCCAGCACATGGTTTAGGAGGGCCTTTTGGTTTGCCATCACTGTAGCTAGCTCTGTTAAACAACCACAGAGGATCATCAATACTGATCAGACCTCTTGGTCACTTATAAGCAGATAACAGAGCCACAGTTACTGTGATACCTGTAAGCACACTTGGCATCAGCGGTCTTAGTAGTTATGGTTACATGGGCCACATGGCTTATACTAGCAAGGGCCTGCATTTAAGAACATAGACAACAGATATGATGTGACGCAGGCCATATTTCAATACCCCAAATACAGAGTTAAAAAAGTGGATCACCTCTCCTCTGAATCCATAAGTTGCAATGGCTGAAAGATCCTCAAAAGTCTGGAGTTTGCTGGTGGTAAACCTTTCACAAACTATTTCCATATCCTCTTTCTGCAACAGAGCAACAAAGGTCTGTAAGAGTTCATCTGTTTGTGGATGATAACTTCAGAAAGTTGGCAGCATATAAACACTTTCAGTGCAAAAAGATGAATATTTCCCATCATGCAACTTGATTGTGGTTAGATGATCATCAAAGAGGGAATGAATAGCATTAACTGGAATTAAGTAAACTTTATGATCGTATTGTGATATCCCCACTCTTGTAAACACACACACACACACACAGTACTATAGCTAATTGAAGGAGACTAGCTTCCTCCAGGTGGACACACTCCTCCACCTACCCTGATGCCGGTGCCATTGTCCTGAATTTGAAGCACCTTCAGTCCACCCTCCTTCACTGTCACCTGAATGTTAGTTGCCTTGGCATCCAAACTGGAACATAATAAAAAGAACAAACTGCACTTTTAACAAAGTTTCATCGCATTAAATGGGACAATCAGCTTGAAGCAGCAAATGTAAAGGACGTGATATAAACACTGAATGACGCGACATCTTAGCAACTAAATGGTACTGTCGAACAAACTGTATTCAATGTATTAATTTAGCTTATAAAATTATTATTTATACCAGTTTTCAATCATTTCTTTGACAGCATTAGCAGGACGCTGGATAACTTCTCCCGCGGCTATTCGGTTGACAACAGTCTCGTCGAGCCTTCGGATAACTCCCGCCATGTTTGCAGTTTTCCTTGTGTAGTCCGAGAATATGGAAGCTGCAGCTAGTTGCTGCTAATAGACATAATTATTTAACAGATATTTAACGCTCAGACTTTTCGTACGAGCAACACAGCGAAACAACATTGCTCACGTGTGACCAGAGAGGAGACAAACCAACAAAACGTCTTACTCGTTCTTAAAAAATGTCAACATTTGAAGTTATCAACTTTTTAAGCATATGACGCCGATATTTGCATTTTTATTTTAATAAAAAATATTTACTAATCGACCTTGAATTCAATTTTCCACTTTATTAGCGTGGCTGATGATAATATTAATGTTTGACTCGCTATACTTTCGATCAACTAATGCATCTTAAAAAAATAGACAATCTTTGACATAGCGCGGGTAGGAGATAAACTGAAAGGGGCGTATCAATGGGGGCGTGTGCAGGTTTGACGTAAGCACGTTGTTGCTTCTTCGTTGGTAAATATGTCTTAAACATTGTACCACAGCGCCAAAAAATGAAGTGGTTAAAAGGTTACATTTTTACTAATGTGTTTTTCTATACTTACTAAAATACATTTAATGAGAAGTCCTCAAGATTAGTTGTTAATTCAAATACATTTTTTTTATAATAATCTCTCAGGACAAAATTGACTATTTCACCACATTTCCTTTTGATTTAACATATTAACAGGTTTGTTTATGTACAGCATGCTCACCAATACCAAAAATAAGTATACCTGAAATACATGTTTTTAAGTATACGTAAGTATAGATTAGTATATTTATATTGTGTACCTTCATGTGCCAAGTACTTATACAAGTATACTGATATACTGGTAGTTTTACTTGCAATTATTACTTCTTGGGACTAAATTAGCCCACTTGTAATGCTTGTAAACTTTATTTCCGTCAAGCACTTAAAAAGTAAACTGAAAGTAAACTCTCTTCTTTTTAGTTTAAATTAAGTACACTTTAATAATTCTTGAGTATATTTATTTTTGGTAAGGGCAGGTATGTCCTTGGAAGTTGACCTAAAGGTAATAAATAGTAGGCTACAAGTATCTAAAAGGTCATAACGTAATGATGTTAAAAGAATTATTTCCAGTGAGGAAATTGTCTCGTGTTGATTTTACAAAGCTTCCTGAATCATTAAAGTCCCACCCTTTTCTACAACTGTCACACAGTTACAATCACAAAGATGTTGAAAATTTCTTTAGCACTTTAGGTGTTTACGGTAATTTACTATGTAGTTCAGTTTAATAACTTAACACAATAACTTAATTATAAGGGAATTTCCCTCCAGGGATGAATAAAGTATTTTTGATTGATTTGATTATATCAATACACTCGTTTTGCAATACATTCAAACCACC
The DNA here is from genome assembly GCA_037177535.1 of Pseudomugil gertrudae. Lineage (NCBI taxonomy): Eukaryota > Metazoa > Chordata > Actinopteri > Atheriniformes > Pseudomugilidae > Pseudomugil > Pseudomugil gertrudae. The sequence continues at coordinate 6,577,213 of JBAMHV010000017.1, read as the reverse complement.
AAATATTTCTGTTAAGTTGATTCAACCAATAACATCAGGATTTTAATGTCCATAAAGCAATGAATATGGAGAGTGAATGGTAAGCTAAATTCCTTTTTTTTAGCTTGTAAAACTGTTGTCAGAAAAAAACTGTGAGGAAAAAATGGAAAGAATCGTAGTTTATCCTTGCTTTGGTAAAATAGTAATAAACGTCACAATTCTTATCTGGAACTGTTTGCATAGCTGGTCAGGTCACATACAGTACAGCATTCCTCATAGAGGCCCTTGTCTTTCTGGGGTGTGTTTAAATGTTTTTCTTTCTTGGATTACCTTTTCAGGAGTTGTTTTTTGTTGTTGTTGCCTTTATTTAAATCAGATCTGATCAGTAAAAAGACTTAGGGAATATATTTGAGAAAAAAGATGTTTAGTGAAGGAAAGACCTGGCTGGTCTGGTTCTGAACTGAGGAATCACAGCTAATAATGTACTGGAGCGGTATGCACTAAAGGCCACCTAACTTACATGGAAAATGGTATATGCCACATTTATATCTGTAGTTATTACAGACAGTGTCAATACTATTTGCTTGGTTGCAACATTTTGGCTTCAGGGAGAATGACCTCAGTTGAATAGTATTTTATGAGTTTAGCTCGTCCAGGGAGTGGCGCTGTGACCAAAAAATCCTAATGTACTGCAACCTAACATCAGTCCTGATTTAAAGAGAGTCATTAGAGGAGAGCTTTATCTTCAAACACTAGTAGTTTAAAAACAACCTGGAAAGGGTTAGGTAAGAAAGTAAGAAAACACTGATGATGTAAGATCCCTCTTTAGCTTGTGAATCCCACCTCCTTGTGCAGCATCTGGACCTGGGTTGCGTTTCTTAAGGAGCCAGCATGAAGTGCCATACAACCCAGATAGTTTTGCTTCAGCAGCTTCTTACTCTACCGCTTCTTGGGCCTTTGAGCCATGAAAGTAGTTATCTGCAGCAAACACTGGTCAAAAATGAAGACTACAGAACCTGAAAGGTTACTGGAAGTATGAAAGGAAGTCAGTTTGACAGTGAGAAACAGTGAAAAACACGTAACTTTATTGAATTCAGCAATCAACATGTTCAGCACTCTGCAGGCTGATTCTGTAATAAACCTCTGGGATCACTCAGACTAAGACCAATGACACTATGGTGACATCAAACATTATTTCCTCTACTGACTATTTCCTCTGCTAACATTGGTATATTTGCCAAATGTTTGGAAATACTATTATTGAATCTTTGAATCAAAGATGCTTTAACAGGATGTGTGTCCAACTCACAGGATATTCCTGCATGTGCTTCAGATGCAGGACATGCCACAGGATACAATACAATAGAGGTGGAAATAACAGACATGCAAACACAACTACTGCTCATAGGATGAATCTTTTTTTTTTTTTTTTGCTGTAAAGCAACAATTATGATGTCAGAGACAGCAATTTACCATGTCTGTGCAAATTTACTCTTTGAGAGAGACATATTGAGCAGCGTCTTAAGGAATGCTTCAACCAACAAGAGTCTGGGCAGGGCCAGAACTGGTTGCGTATCTGACTTTGTTTTTCTTTAGTTTCTTAGTCTTTCTGAGCTGTTTTAGTGCAGCTCAGAGTAGCTAACTTACTGATCGTAGCCATTTATGCAACCCCCATTCCTGTGTTAATGTGATAGCATATACACTGGCATGGGCATACCAGCACATTACTAGAAACAGTCTTATTATGGAAGGAAACAATCTGTTCAGACAACACCCATTTTCAAACTTTACTTTAATTTCATGTCAGTTTAGCATCCAGGTTTGTACTACTATTTGTTTAAGCTATTGAGATGGTAAAACCTGTCTTTAGATTGACATATTCAGACCTGATAACATGTCACTGTTATAGTTCCTGTAGAGGTTTCTCTCAGAACGGATGGCATACACATTTAAAGGGTAGAAACAATACTGGCCCCAATGTTGCTGTTGGCATTGACAGTCAAATTAGTTGCACAATTACCTCTGAACAGTACATTTACTCTGTGAGAAAAGCTCAGTATCCAGGTGCAACTCACTCAACACTGACCCAAACTGGCCTCCATACACAGTAAACTATTCCGCTGGGACCATTCAACACCTCCATGTAGATGTATGTCTATACATATTACAATAACAGGAGCATGTTGTATCTACTGGTGTGGTTTTTGTCTCACCAGTGTGTTTATGTATGTTCCTTTCTCCACCAGAGAGGTGATGATCTCTCACCAGACATCATTAGCCTCTTCCAAAGGAGGTGCAGAGTGATCTTCACCATCGAGCTTGATGGCTGATGCTTGAAAGAAACGTTTCTCATGGAGACACAAAGTGTTGTGAGAATGCAAACGTGTGTGGAATCTGTCAAGGTCGTTCAAAGTGACTAATATAGATGAGCTTATTTTCCTCTAACAATGACAGTGGTGTCTCACACATTGATCATTCATTAGAAACTTCTATTTTAAACATATTCATGACTAAAGTAACCACAGGATGATATTACGTACATATGCATGCCTTGTTATTAGTACATTACAAGCTATACTCTGATCTAAATAAAGCAACTTAATCTAATTTGCACCATTCATCTGTCTTTAAATTCCAACCTTCTCTTTTGGAAAACATGATCTCACCTTCTTGAGAACTGCTGGACTTCCTGTGTTCGCTCATCATCAGTGGCTCTTCCTCATTCCTTTGTTTTTGCCACCCCCTTTTTCCCCCCTGTGATTATCTTTACTTCCGTTCTCTGCTCTCTTCCTATCAGCATGAGAGGCTTGAGACATGTACACAAAATTTAAATACATACAATACTTACCTAAATAAACAAGGGGGGGAAACACAGAACTGCTTATTATTAATAACTACATTGATCTTAGATAGAAAAAACTGCATTCTGAATCTGTATCCTCTGACAGATTCATTAAGAGAATGAGTTGACAGCTACACGTGCAGTTCTATCATTCTGCACAATACTAGCATTCACAATGCTAGTATTAGTAGATATTTTTCCTACATTCCTTGTTTTAGCTTGCTCCGTCAGCATAATGATATCCTGTAATTTGCATCTGATGTAAAGCATATCTGAAAATGATGGGGATGTGTTAGTTTTGCAGGTTTGGTGGTGACAAAGTTATAAGCCTAAAGTTTATCCTGATGGGGGACGCTTATATTTCCCTGCATGACAATCAATGCCAAGATAACAATGTGGTGATAACAAAGCAGAAGTCACCAAATCCTGTAGGGACGTTGAATGTCTGTTTCATATAGAAGAGTTTAGATATTAAGATTCTTGTTAACGTGCCTAAACTTAATTTTTGGTTTAGGGCACATGCAGTTTTTGGCAACATTAAATGAAACTTGTCAGCACCAGTCGAGCCCCACCCACCAAATTAAGCTATGCTTTTGGTTTATCCTTTAAATAATATAATTTATGTGGTCAGATACATTTTTGCAGTCCTAAAGAATATTTTAACTTAATCCTCTACTATTATCCACTCACCTAATCCAAATGTTGAGGGATGATTCAGAGTAATTAATTGCTTTAATATGTTGCTTTTATCTCTTTTTATCTGATAGTGTTTTCACTAAAGTCACGCGAGTTGCACACTGTGTGTTTGGTTCACATATTTTTGGTTAGTCAGTGGAATTGCGACAGCTTTCATTCAGCATTTGACCAAGTCTAGATTGCCCAATCAAAGCTGTCAATCACAGAAGCAAAGGCCAATGTGTCAAAGGTGTGTTTTATGATCTACGTGACTTACACAAGTAAAACAATACATGCTACCTTATTGGTATGTTGTGCAGCAACTATACTGGAACTGAGGGAACATGAAATTTGACATATTGATTCCTACTCCACCTCTATGTGCCTTGGGTGGTGCCTGAAGGGAACAATGAGGGATTGTATTCAAGTTTGCACATGAGTTTCTACGTTGCCTCACTTCCTTTGGTTTGGTTACATCATCTGTTATTCTAACATGTTTATTTTAGGTATGACGGTGAGGCAGGGATTCATGAAAACTCTGTGTTTTGGTCTGACCATTGCTCTACTTTCATGGCTTATTAAAACACGGGCTACAGGAGCCTGTGGAATCTCAGCTGGCCTTAATCCAGCTTCTAAGATCGGTTTTATAAGCACTCTCACTAGCCCAAAAGTTAAATATATTAAATCCAGGTCAAGTATAGCAATAGATTATAACTATAATGAAAATGGTAAGAGAGTTATTGTTAATAAAAGAAGACAAGGAATGTTGGCCAGCAAAGCTCCTTTGTGCCGCTCGATTGGGCTTTCATCAAATACAGCAAAGCACTCTGCAGTAATCTTTCTCTCTCAGTGTGTTTCTCTCTCACCACGACCGTCTCTCACCACGGCCGTCTCTCACCACGTCCGTCTCTCACCACGACCGTCTCTCACCTCGACCGTCTCTCACCGCGTCCGTCTCTCACCG
>JBAMHV010000017.1:6552688-6571343 GCA_037177535.1 Pseudomugil gertrudae | reverse complement strand
ATATACATATATATATGTATATATATTAACTAGAAAACTTGATTAAAACTAGATTAACTTGTAGTATTTACATCTGATATTTACAGATATTTACTGATATGTAGGGGGGTTACAATAATAACAATATTATAATATAGATATTACACTTTACATAATCACTACAATGTCACACTGGGTCTGAGTCAGGGAGAAATGGTCCTATACTTTACTGTGATGCCACCAAGTTTCATCAGTGGCCTTTTATCGCCTCCCCTGGTAAATCACAATAATATCTTACATGTCCATTTCGAAACGTGGCAACAATAATGAAGTAATAATTCAAATTCCAAGGACACTTTTTATTAAAGGGAACACCGTTTTAGAGCAGAGAGAAGAAAGTAGAAATACACACAGTGAATTTTATGGACAAGCCAAGAACATCTTTATATTGTGGGTTTTATGAACCATGAAGGGTTCATTAGCCACTGAGCTGCAGATAACAGCAGTAGTTTAGTACGGACAGCGCGCTCGCGCACACACGCGCTCACAGCAGCAGAAACTGAAGCTCCAGTCGAGGCGGAGCAACACGGGAGTTTGTCGACAGCAGTTTTTCCTCTGTCGTCTGCTCTCTGTCTCTGAGATTCAAGCCTTCGCTCCTCAAGTATGACAATAAACTGGTTTAGCTGGGTGGTGGTGGTGGTGGGGGGGAAAGGCAATGTAAGCAAAAAGTTTCCAGCTGGTCCCACCAGGACTCGCAGCGCGACTGAGCTGTGAAGATGACCGGCCAAAAGTTGAACCGAAGCAAACCTTGAAGAGCAAACATCAGCGAGGTGAGTGTCCACTTTGGCCTGTGTGCTTATAAATATGTTATTACCACAGATCAGGGTTTGTGGTGGAGCATATACACAACACTGCTGGTTGGAGGTTTTCTCAACCTCAAAGTTGGACGTGTTTTTTCGAGAGATTTTTCTTTCTGCTCAAATATCGACCGCTATTTACAGCTTTTGGATTTTTTATAAGTGTATTTTCTTAGTTTTTATTGTTCATGTGATGTTTTATATCTGTCATATGAGTCATAATTTATGAAATGGAGACTTTTGGCCAGAAGGAGGAGCCGCACCCATTCCCATTTATCCTGTGGTTAGATTCCATCTTCCTTTTTTTCATTGTTCCTTTTTTTCCATATTTGATCAGATCTACAGATAAAGGCGATATCTCTGAGCACAATGAGCTCTACTCTGTGAAATGTGATCTGTTTGTTTGTAACACCATGTCCAAGGACTGGATAATATGTTGTTGATGTTTTTCAAAGATAAAACACTTTTTTTGCAGCAGCAGCCAAACCAGAACCCCTCCCAGTATGTGCTACATTTGTCAGACTAATCAACTTTATTTTATTTAGGACTTTAAATCCAGAAGAAGTCCCATGATTTTTGTCGTTAGCTTTTATTTATTTGCATTTGGACATAGTTAGGAGCTGATGCCATGCAGAGAGTTTCTAGCCTAAGTTAAGTGTCAGTTTTTGTACCAGTCATGTCATGTTTGGTTTGAAAAACTGCAGAATCTAAAGGTAGAAAATGATCTATCATGTAAAACAAAACAAAAATAGCATACTGATTTACACATTTTCTTCTAGTTGAACCTAAGTGGGTTTTTTAAGTGCATATATCAACATTGTGTTGGAAAAATGACTTGTACTTCCATGAATTCTTAACTTTTGTCCTTTTGTCCCCTGTCTTCTTGCTTGAAACTACAGCATGGCACGTCGCTCTCAGTGTTCCTCTGCTGGGGATAACCCCCTTGACCCCAACTACCTCCCTCCCCACTATCGGGAAGAGTACCGCTTGGCCATCGATGCACTAGTTGAAGAGGATTTGGAAGGCTACTATCAGTTCCTCCAAAACGCAGATGTTGTAGACTTTCTATCCACATCTGAAATTCAGTACATTCAGAGCTCTGTTCAGGCTCTCAGACTGAGCATCGAGCCGGAGCAGCATTTCCTGGAGATTGAGACAGATGGCTCCTCTGGTACTTACTGGCCTATTCACTCGGACTTGGATGTTCCCGGTTTGCACCTTGGCTGGCCTCAGCTGAATCCTTTCCTCGGACCAACAGAGGTCACCACTCTGAATAACCCCCCTGAGCCGGACATGCCAAGCATCAAGGAGCAAGCTCGACGACTTATAAAGAACGCTCAACAGGTTGCTCCGACACTTCCTGTTATTTATTTTTATCTTTAATGGTTCATGCCAGGTAAAGTTTTGTTTTCACTTTGGTATTTTTGGCTCTTATCTCCTCAGGTCATTGCGATAGTGATGGACGTGTTTACTGATGTTGATGTGTTTGCGGCTATTCTCGATGCTGCCATGAGAAACGTTGCTGTCTACATCCTGCTCGATGAGCAGAATGCACATCACTTTATTAACATGGTGTCCAACTGTAGAGTGGATCTGCAGAGCATTCGAGTGGGTACAATTTGAACTGGCTTAAATTGTTGTTCATCCTAGTATTGGCACCTCTGACAGTGCTGATGCAACACTGCCACCTAGCTTAGAGAGCAGTATATAGTATAGTTTGATAGTGTTATAATAACATTTTTGGATTATGTTGTGTGTGTCTTGCAGTGTTTATGTGTGAGAACAGTGTCTGGCAGCACGTATCAATGCCGTTCAGGGAAATCCTTCAAAGGCCAGGTGCTGGATCGCTTCCTGTTGACTGACTGTAGGGCTGTGCTGAGTGGGAATTACAGGTGTGGCCATTTAAATCTTTCAGACTTATAAGCAGGATATTTTTCATAAATGTATTTCCTGTTTCTTTGCTTTTAGAAGTGACTGCTCTAATGTTTTGTTTTATTTATCCAGCTTCATGTGGTCTTTCGAGAAGCTACACCGCTGCATGGCACACCTGTTCCTCGGACAGCTTGTGACAACGTTTGATGAGGAGTTTCGGATTCTTTTCGCTCAGTCCCAGCCACTGCTGATTGAAAACGCGCTCGCTCCCATGGAGGATGGAAGCCTTTTGTACAAGAGACAGTACCCAAACACAAGAACTTTGCATTACAAAGAGCCTAAAAAGTTTTCATTGATGGACATGGATCGTTCTGATGAGTGGGTACGACATTCCAGCGATGAGCGTCTGGATGCTGATTGGAGGATGATGGCTCATAAAGGGCAGGATTCTCTTCGTGGCCATGTAGAGATGTACGGTAGATATGGTCCACAGCAGTCTCGCTTGGATCCTTGTTTTGATCAGGGTCACGCCAGAATTCCCATGATGGATAATCCTGCCTTTAAACGTCACTCTTATGCCGAAGGTGTCCAGGGTAGATACCCCCATTCATTCCTGCAGCAACAGGGAATGCCAGACCCTGAGCCACAAGGAAAGCATTTTCTAAGAGGCCAACAGCCTTTTCCAGGACCAGGACCCGAAGCCGATTACAGAGGCTACGACAAGTTCTGGAATCAGGACTTTTATTTAGCAGACCAATACTCTGAGCCAGGTTTACCACAGGATGTGCAGCCACCTGATAATTTTGACCCTGTTTTTAACTATTTATCATCTACCAGAGATCTGGACTTTGATCAGAGCTCAGAGAAATTCCAACCTGCTGCAGATTTACCATTTAGTTCATCTTGCCCCAGAAGACGGAGTCTAGGTCAGCCATATGCTTGTCAGACTTCTCCCACCCCTTCAAGCTCAGCTGATCAGAAACAATTTTACCTAGACCCTACCGCTGATCGCAAAGATCCTATGGTTAAACGGGGGCTGAGAGACTGGAGGATTAGCTCATTCCTTAGCGCGTATGAGGATCCAGAAGAGGGGCTGCCATTGGCACCACCTCAGGCACCAGATCCTCATGCACCGAATCCCATACAGCAAACTGCACCAGCCACAGAGTTTGTTGTTCCTAAAATACCCAATGTTCGAGAGTTCAAGGTTCCTGCAGTACCCAGGGCAAGCCAGATTCCCAATTATCCCAAAATGACTACTCTGGATCAGCCAAAGAAATTGCAAGAGGAAGCGGTTACAGTAGCACCTGAAACCAAAACAACACAGAGACCCTCTGAAACGGTTTCGATGTCTGAAGGAGAAAAGATGGAGGAAGCAGAACCAAAAGAACCAAAAAGCAGCGTGCTTCGAAGAGACGACTCTTTCAAAAGGAATTACAATGCAGCAGTGCAAAGAAGCTCCAGGTTGAGATCCTCTCTGATATTCAGCTCTCTGGATCAGCCGCAGGCTCCTCAAGACGCCACCACCACTGATCAAAGTGATGAACCAAGTGAGAAAAATGAAAATGAACTGACTAAACTTCCCTTTGTTTCTCACGTTTTTGGGAAAAGGAGGTCTGCAAGAGAACCGTTTGATTGGAGTCGATCAATTAAATCATCCACTTTTGATAATTCATCCACAGAAACACCCAAAGCAGAAGATAAAGCATCACCAAAGGAGGAACTTTCAAAAGATCTTTCAGAAAACCCTGAGGCCCCAGAGCCATTAAAACAGCCTGATACAAAGCAAGATAGTCTCTCACCATCGGCTGCTCAGTCTAAGCCCTCTGAAGCCGAGCTGCCCAAAACTCTGCCAGTGCAACCATCTAAACCCTTACTCACAAACCCATTGTATGTAGATATGAATGATCCAGATCAGAGGTTCATGTTCTTCAAACAGTTAGCTGCAACACGCAAAGCAGCTAAAGCTGCAGAAGCTGAAAAGAAAAATGAAAAGGCACCAATGAAACCACCACCTGAAAACTCCTCGCAGAAAGAAAAGCCTGCTCCGGATAAAACATCAGAAAGCCTTGCTTCAGTATCTGAGGGTTTACTAGTAAAAACTCCAGAGAGGACATCCACAAAAGCCAGCGAGTCAGCTGCTTTGTCCTTAGATACAAACAGCAGTGATGACAACAAGAACAGTGTTTTTAGTGATTCCCAAACGTCCCGAAGCTGCAGTGAACAAGAAGCCAAAGATCCAGCTGATTCAGAGACCACAGAGTTAGACAGTGAGTCAGTGGCAACATTTCCTGTTTCTGCAGAACGAAAGCCATCCTGGAGTAAACCACCAGACGACACAAGTCTGTCAGTGTCTCCTGTAAAGGAAAGTATTAATTCCCCTACACCAAGAAATGCTTCTCCGGCTAATGTTTCAGCTGTTTCACAATATATTGATGAAAGAAAAAGCCCAGGAAGCAGTTCTACCTCAGAGGAGTCGAATTCAGTCAATTCCAGGTCAGTAGAGGTTCCTACATCATCTGTGTTGGATATTAGCTCTCAGAAGCCTAAAGCAGTGCAGTTAGATCCCAGCATTCCTCCAGGGCTATCTGAGCCAGAGGATGGATCAGAATTAAGCTCCAATATGCCAGAGCCAAGCTCTTCTTCTGATCGCACTTTGCAGCATTCTGGTGCACAGATAAGTGCTTCCACCACTGCTGAGGTATCGTTCTCCAGCACAGTCTCGGGAGATTCCAGCTCAATCCATCCTCCCAACAAATTATTCCCTAACGATGACAAAACTGATCCTCAAGACTCTGTCAGTTCTTTACTGCAGGAGTCTTCCTCATTAGCTGAAAAAACGTCACAAATATCTGAGCATCTGAGCAACCTAACTAGCACGGGTTCTGTGCACGAACCGATGACCTGTGGGACCCCTTCAGCAGCTGACTCTGCTCATTTGGAAGCTAAGGTTTTTCCAGACAGAAATGTTGCCAGTCCAGAGCTAAACGCCTCCTCATTTCAGTCCACCTCAGAGACAAGCTGTGCAGAGTTTTCTGCAACACCAACAGAAGAGTGTGGCTCTCTTGTATCATGTAAGGATGTTCAAAGTGATAGCACAGCTCCTAATCTTGTATCTCATGCAGAAAGCTCACTTCCTGAAGCTGCTTTACAAGAGGCTGTGACATCTACACCTGCCCCTGCAGACACTCCAGAAACAAGCGCACATGTCAGTTCAGAACTTCCTTCAAATACTTCCCTTTCAGGAGCAACCTCGTCTCCTCAAGAGATCAAAATTCAAGCTATTCCTCCACACCACCTTAACCTGTCAGACTTTAATGCAACTGCTCGTGCTGAAACTGTAGATACATCTCCTTTGACTGACTCGGACCAATCACTATTGCCCCCTGCAAATGAAAAGACAGATACCGACACGTCTGCAACGGTCAGTCCGTCAGATAAAAACTTTATTTCCAGAGAAACTGATCAAGATTCAGAGAAGTTTCCAGTTTACCCATCAACACAATCACCAAGAAGCCAAACGGACTCTACCTCTGAGCTTGATTTGCTTTGCAAAACATTTAAATCTGAAAGCCACGCATCAGAGGCCCCTGTTCTGGCAGGAAGTAGCATCACAGAGCCTGGGTCAGTGGTCACTGGTGAGAAAAAATCTGGGGACACAAATAAGAGTAACAAACAAAGCCCTGAGGAATCTGTTAGCAGTGAAAAAACAAATGACCAAATCAAGCAAAGCCACAGCTCCGAAAACACAGAAATAACACCCAAGCAGCCAAAATCAAGCCAGTCTCGTTACCACTCGTCAACGGTCAACGTGCTCTCGAGCAGCAACCTCCGAGACGACACAAAGCTGCTTCTGGAGCAGATTTCTGCCAACTGCCAAAACAGGAGCGAGACAGTTAAAGAGTCTCCTGTCACTGATGATGAGAAAGAAGATGAAGCTGACAAAAATGCCAAAGACGAGAGAGGGAGAGGGTTCCGGAGATTCGACAGAGGGCCGTCCAAGTCGTCTCAGGAACGCGAGAAGCTGCTGGAAAGGATTCAGAGCATGAGGAAGGAGAAAAAGGTTTACAGCCGTTTCGAGGTATGAATACATCACTTTTGTTGTCATCACCACTCTGCATAAACAGTCGGTTACCTCTGTAATCATTTTGTTTCTCTGAAATGAACAGATTGGGCCGTAGTTGGGATTCCAAGATGATTGAAAGGATGAAAGAAGCGTATGCTGCAAGAACGGACACCTCTGCAGTGATTGAAAATGGCTTTTTTCTTCTTTTTTACTTTCTCAAGTGAACAAAGAAAGTTTGTTATGCTCCAGAGTCAGGACTTTTATCAGATTTACTGAACTTTATAGGATAAAGATACCAGCAGTTTACAGGAAAATATGCAAAGTCGTTCCAGTCATGTGTCACGTTCAACAAATGACCTCCGTTTGTGGCTGTACTGTGTGTGTGTAATCAGTATGAACGAGTTTGATAAAATGTTTACTGACTGTATGAGAGTGCAACGAGTTCAGCAGGTTATTTGTTTGTCTTTGCTTTGCACTGGTGACAATGGCTGCTGTTGTAAAGCACGTTTAAGCATAAAAAATAACTTGAACGTGTCAAAGAGTTTGAAAAATTGCAATTTACTGCAGTTAGTGCTCTTGTGTTATTGATGCAGCCACATTAAACGAGACGCGGATAGTTACATGTTAAAAATGACATCCTTTCCAATAAACCAGCAGTGCTTTCAGAACCTTTAAAAATGGTATTAATGTAACAACATTAATCGTTTTAATATTGGATTTTATAGGTGTTATTGAGGTTAAATGTTAAATCATGAGTGTATTGGAGGCTTAGAGCCTCTTAGACTCTGTTCATGGCGGACTCAGCTCATATTTTTGCCATGCAAATCAAAAATTTGTGTAAAATTTTATTTGTTTGTCATTTGCATTTTGTGATTTTCTGACCTTGTACATTTGAAAAAAAAAAACTTCCACATTGTAACAAATACAAATCTGTACATGAAAAAAGATCTTTAAAGCTGCACTTAAATGTTTTTACAGATTTATGAGAACTTTGTTTACTTGCTGTTTGTAAATAAACTTGTTAAAATATATATTTCACATTGTTTAACGGCTCCTGATTCTAAACTAAAGTAGAAAATGAGTAAGGGACAATAAACGTGTTATCTACTTAGACATGTGTTCAGGAATATTGGTATATAATGTTACAGGTTTTTTAAAAAAAAAACAAATCCTGCCAGGATGCTCTCAGACAGCTGCATCGCTACATATTTTTATTACTTAATTTCTGACTTTACATTGGGCTGTTTGATCATTTTGATGCCCTGGACCAAAGATAATTGATAAAGCTGATAAAAGCATCTTCCTGCAGACTGCACAGGCAGTTCACACACGTTCCTTTAGCACCACCTTCAGGCTAAATGTCTTACTGCTGGACAAATTAATGTTTTTCTTCCTATCTATGAAGGAAATATGAAAATAGATATGCCAAATTAGTGGAAACTACATTTCTGAGCTTGTCTTTTTTAAAGAATCTGAAACAAAAGTTATGTTTTTTAACTAAAAAGAAATAAATGTCATTTTATTTTCAGTTTATTCATTTCTACCTTTGAAATGTGTTTTTTTATTTCTTGTAACACTTTTTTTGTGTGATTTACTCCTGTTAGGATTGCTGTTTGGCACAGACTCCAAACACCTGGCTCTCACACATTTCTCATGTGTTATGATAATCAGCTGGATGCATTTCAAATTAGCCCCTGAAGGAGAAATTCTGCAGTTGAGATGCGTGATGACAACAAATTCAACCTGGGAACCCTGTCGTGTAAGTCCGTAGGGACTATTTGAACTGTTTTACCTGTAACTTCTCTTACAAAACACTACGTAACGGATTAAACCCCCACTGTGAATGAATTCCATATCCAATCACATGCAACAGTATGTTGATTATGAAAGAAGATCTCCTATGTTTCATAAGCAACAGTGGGCCTCTTGTCTAGAAATGTCACTTTCCCTCCGCTGCTTAAAAATACCCTAATAAGCCTGTACTGAATCCCTAATCTTTAAAGAGCTGCACTGCCTGAAGTGGCTCACATCTGAAGGGAAAACTCAGGCTGCGTTTTGAAGGTTAGATTTTTCCTGAGTTTTATTTTTTATTTCCCAACCGGCATCATTAAAGATGACTTCAACGCTTGTGATGGTTTACCACATCTCTGCATTCAGCTGGTATGCTTTTATTGTTAAATCTCTTGCTGGAAAGGATGGAGAGGAGTTACCCACAGGGATCTTTGTGTATGGAGGGCCATGGAAGTATCTCACTTTTCTGAACTTGGTGAGGACATTAGTAGAGAAAACTACAGGGAAACTGAGTGTTTGTTGTAGATGTGGTTTAATGATGTCACGGGTCATGTTTCAGCTACTGCAAATGGTCGTCTTCGGACTTGCAGCTGTGAATGATCTTCAGACAGAGAAAAAAGCAGAGAGCAGTCTGAATAGATGCAAAGACCTGATTTTTTCTGTCTTTGGGTTCCCTGTTGGCATGGTGAGTAAGGTATTTAACAAAAAAAATAACACTAAACACTCATCCTGCTTTGCTTTGACTCTGTGTTTTCTGCATTTGTGTTTTAGTTTGTTGTTGTACTTTTCTGGACTCTCTTTGCCTATGACAGAGAATTAGTCTACCCAGCTACTATTGATGCTTTCTTTCCTCCTTGGATGAACCACGCTATGGTATGTATTTATTATATATTTTTCCTTGTTCATTCCTTCTAACTTCTATTATAATTCAAGCAGCCTGATTCTCATGAGCAATTGTGTTTCCATTGATTTTTTTAGCACACCTTTGTTCTCCCTATTTTACTTGGAGAAGTGCTGATTCAGCCTCACATGTACCCACAGACTAAACATGCACTGGCAGCATTAGGAGTCGTGGGCTTGGGCTATCTGTCCTGGTAAGTCAGCTTATATAGTAGAAGTTTGTCTGCACAATCCTAAGCATATGTCTTCTATCCAAAGAAAGCACCGATTAGTACTGGTTAGGCAAGAAAAGTAAGAAGCAGACTAAGTACTTGCATAAATCTTTATGTGGTTGAAAGCGCAGCAGAGTGTAAATGTGTCACCGCTGTAACTAGTTCAGACTCATCCAATGCATCACTGCAGAAGTGAACTAAATGGAGACAGCTTCAGGGCTTAAGCTGTTATAATTTACATAGTGTAATATGGCCTACAGCCTTGTGTGTGTGTGTGTGTGTGTACGACAGAATAAATCACAAACGTACAGATTGTTCCTGAAGTTTGGCTTTATTCATCACACTGCAGTATTTCTGTCACAATTATTTCTATTAGGGAAAAGTGAACATATGACTCACATTCTTTGTTAAAACAAAACAGGACAAAACCAATCAATATCTCCAAATGTGTTTGTAAACGTTCTCTCTCTCCTTTACTCCCTGCAGGATTATATGGGTGTATTTATCAGTGGGAATTTGGGTATATCCTCTTCTTGGTCACTTCAGTGCTGCTGGTCTGGTCGGTTTCTTCTTTTTTAACATGTTTGTGGTGACCTTGCTCTACCTGCTTGGGGACAAGCTGAACAGCCACGTCTGGAGTGAGACAAATGTTTATCTCATTTTATCAGGAATTTACACGTTTTAATGCTATCTGTCTGTCTGCTCACCTTTATCACTACTTGTTGTCTCTTTTACTTTAGGAAAAGAAAAAACAACATAGTCACACCTCGCTGCCACTAAACCTGTGCTGAAAATGGACGTATCTAGGGCTATTTACAGCCCTTCTACCTACGATACACAGCCACTGTTTTCTTTTTACAGCTAAAGAAAATATTATTTATTCTTGTATTGTGTAAAAAAAAAAAAAAAAACAAGCACAATAAAACAGCTTCCACACACCAAAGCAGAGCTGTTTTTTGTTCAACTTAGAAGACCTTCTTTGTTGAGTATCACATTCCTGTCCTTTTTCTCTCCATCTGGCAGATATTAAACTAAATAAACTGCTAGACTTACAGCTATACAGTCAAGAATAATATATCCAGTGGAACAAATAAAGATTCATAGAACTGAAAAAAGTCTTTCTGCTGATAGTGGAACATCTGGAGTGGTCACAGACTCATAGTCCAAAGCAGTGTTTAAATGATTTGACACCAGCATTACTTGGACTTCTCCCCGTTTTTGCATCCATCAGCTCCCTCGTGTGAACGGGTAGCTTCTTCTTTCCAAAAAACACATCAACTACCACTCAGATCTCTGTAGGCTTTCAGATGCTGAAGATAGTTTGGATCAGCGTCCACTAATCCAACAGACAGGATCTTTGCCAGTAAATGCAGATCTTCTTCACTCAGATCCTTCTGTTGAAGAGATAAACATGAAATATTTGACCCCAGTGGTCCGAATCAACCCCAGTGTTAAACATCAGATAGCTGCTCACCTTCTTGTTGTTGGCTGAGGATTCAGGAAGTTGGGACTTTGGAGATTTCTTTTCCTGCAAGCGATAAAAATCATGTCAGAGACTTTACTTCCCTTCTAATGCTAGTTTTATTAACTTTTTACACTTTAAAAAAGAAAATCTTCCATGTTGCACAAAAAACTGTAAAGACTATTTACCTCCTTGAGACATTTTGAAAAGCAAATAACGATGAAGAGAAGTCCAGCAATGACCTGAGTACAAAAAAGAGGAAAACCATCAAAAATGCTCTCCTAAATACACGCTTAACAATAATGCTCAGGTAAAAGACACTCAAATAATATAGAAAAGGCTCTTACTTACCCCCAACAAATTCAACATGTTTGCGTCTCTGGTTGTCGCTCTGCTTGTTCACTGGAGGGTTGCTTCGTTTCAACTATATAAATTCCTCCCGTTGAGTCACAATAGGAATCTCACATGCACAAAAACTCCCTGGAAGAACCAGATCTACAAGAAACTCTGCTTGTTAAAAGAAGCACCTGCTCTCGCCTCTCAGAAATAAACAGTTTATCATCAGTCAAATGTTCTGTGACGCAAATGAAATGCGGCTGTCACAGGACAGATATAATGTTAATGCAGAGTATTACACTTACCACAAACAAACAACAAAAGAAGCACATCACAGCTTCATTATCATGGGCAGAACAAACCTGCCACTTTGATTGTCTGTGAATTTTAAATGCGTCACCTTGGACGTCTGATAACATCGTCTGACGGAGCCTCTTATTATTTCTGAAACTGTACGTTGCTGAGGAGAGTCATGGAAGTGGGAATCATAGAAAAATAAGCCTGTGTTAAGTCAACATAATTCTTCAAATTCATTTTACTGGTGATTATTAAAGTTCAAATGACAGATTTATAGTTTTTCCCCCTTTCAGAATTAATCCACTTATGAGATAAAATCCACTTAGACGTTACTGTTATGCTTCATTTGAAATGTGGGATAAAAGTAGCCTCTCCCCTGCCTGCCTCTGGCTGGAAGCTTTCTGAGTGATCAGTTTGCACATCCAGGAAGAGCTTCAGCTGATTGATACATGTTTTAACCAGAGAAGCCAGCTTTCATTGCATTGCTTTGCTGCTCATGTGTCTGCTTTGGTAACTAGTGTGGTCAGAGCCGATTTGTGCAGAGTCACAGCTCACACTGAGGGAGACACATCATCAGGGTCCATCAGATAGCATGGGAACTAAATCCAGGCACAAAGAAAACAACAACAGTGGTTCAGATTCTTCATATTGACCTCAAGTATGTGTGCTAAGAGTTAATGTGTTCTTTAAGAGGAGCACTGATAAGTTTGCCCCACTCCCTTTATCTGCCTCTGTTTTATGCCTTTATGTGTAAAAAAAAATCTAAACATAATAAAAAAAATCAAGTTTAGTTTTTTTCTAACATACAGTTGTTACTCATAATAAACTTGAATTTCTCTGAAGCAGTTTTCATGTCCGCTTAGTGACACATTTAATCCTTTTGTGTGAAGTCAAAAATACCATAAAGCATCTAAATAAGTGCCAGATGATTAATTTGAAATAGTTTAAAAATGAGAGCAGATTTAGTACCACTTGGAACAAAACTGTTTAGAAAAACAAGGAAGTTGTAGGAAAATGACAACAAAGCGTTGAAATGCTAATTCTGTGCTTGTGCTGCAACAGGGAGCTCCTGGAAGATAAAAAAGTCAGAAGAAATCTTTCCGTGTGTGTGTCAGGGCTGACAACTAAGGTTAAATGGTTGTGATCTACAACAAATTCCCTCTGACAGCGCTGCATTAAGAACAGGAAAAACTAGATCAGAAACAGCTTTGAAACCAATTCTAATCAACAAAGAAACTTAATGTATCAAAAGTAAAAACACAAAGGGAAACAGATCCAGTCCTGTTGTCTCATTAATCTGAACTAAATATGTCAAATTAAATGCTAAACCTAACTCAACACTCAGTGATCTTTGATGAAATCCAGAAAACATGAACACATATTCAGAACAGCACAATCCAGAGTCATAAAAATACTCCAAGTTCACAAATATGAAACTAAACGTAACTGAACCTGATCTTATTGATGATTAAATACTCAAAAATCTGATCAAAATAGAAAAACTTAAATTTTCCAGGTAAAATAATAATCGATTTTTAATACCATGCTGTCTCAGTACCTGATGCTTTCACAATGACCAGAAACAGTGACCAGACCCATGCGGGGCCATCCTCCGGGTCAACTACCTCCACTTTTAATCGGAGGCTTTTCAACGATTAAAACTTATGAGAAATTAAAATATAACAGTCAATGAAATAATCTCGCATATTTAACTGGAACCATTGACTAATTCACATAAAACAAATCCAAATAGTTACTATCATGAATGATAAACTGACAATTGATGGCAACAATAGAGTGATCTTAGGAGCTCATTTGCTGTTTGAGGTTTCATCACTGTAATGTTAGTTGTGACACTTTTCCCCATGACGATAAGATTTTAACCAAGCTGTGTTTAAAGACTCAGGTCTTACAAGGAAAAAAAATCTACAAAGCTTAAAGTGATTAAACTTTGGTGTTTTCTGTATCTTTAGTTAGAAATAATCTGGTTTAAGAGCAATCAAATGGAAATGATGAACTTGTTAGTTATCTGTGTAAGTGAATTTGCTTTCTGGCCACCAGAGGGAGCTAAATGTTTCATACTTCATCCATTTACTCAGGTTTACAGTACGACAAACAAGCTTATGCCAGATCATTCTAGTAAATGCCTCAATGCTAAAGGTACACAAAGCTTAAATTCAATTAAATATATTTGTTTAAATTATTATTTTCTCCATCTCTTAAATGTGATCACTTGAATAATAACTTGTGACGGCCTCCATACATTTACACATGTAGTCTACACCAGTTCTATGTACAAATTAAATGCATACACATATAGATATATATTTGAGAAGGCTACAACAGTTTTTTTTATATTCCATTTAATTATTTATTATTTCTATTCACTTGTACATTCCTAATAAGGAGGGAATTCGTTTCACTTAAATTTTTTTTTCTTCTATTCACATACTGTATTTGTATGTGACATGTATAAAAGCTATAGGTTATTATTACAAAGGAATTAGAGTCATTGGGGCAAGTGGATAGGCAATATCTGGACTTTTATTATAAAACTACATACAGTACTTTATACAACTTCACTAACACGCATGCGCACACTTTCCATCTAGAACATGTTGGAGGATTCGCGACATTTCTTCACCTACGTAAAGTAAAAGTACAAGAATTCAATAAAACTTCCGGTTAAGTGTCTGCGCTTTCAAACTTAAATGAATTATTCTCACATTTTGCTCTTATTTCTATTTATATAGCCTTTACTTAGAATCCCATTCTACTCTTATATATAGGTCATATAAATATCATGCATATCCGCTCTGTTGTTTTTAACTACTCGATGCACCGCTAGGAAATTACTTTTATTTCTTAAAACATAAACCGGAAACTGATGTTTAGTACGCCTAGTTTCATAAATACCCTAACGGCACCGTATAGCAGTTGTTGACTGAGTTTTGAGGTGGAGGAAATGGATAGCGTTTATTCTCACAACAAGCTCATATTTTGGGATTAAATTACGCTAATGTGCTAGCCTGTGCATATTTAGCATTTGGACGAGTCACAGAAACACTGGAAGCCAGGGACATTGTTGGGGCTTGAGTGGTTTGGTAAGATTTGCTGTTTGCCTTTAATGGAATGGTTACTGAAACCTGACCTCACACTTGTTTAACTAATCATTTTCAGCAGGTAGAAAGAGACACTAGCTCTTTCACTTGTTCTTTGATGTGGTTGTTTAAAATGACACCAGTAACTCTCAGCCACACTTTAATGTCACAGCTTGCTAACTACATTCCTGGTGAAAATTAACCACTTACTCTACCAGCGTCACCAGGGATGCGTACGTTTATTTATATAATCTTAAAATAACTGCACGTATTCGCCACGTGCTGTGACAGGCATTAGATGGTGACAAATTAGGTTGGTTATGTTGTATAAGTCATGGCTGATCTGTAACCACCATGCTAAGGGTACAACAAACATGCTAGCTGTTCATGTACAGTTACTTTGTTCAAAAGACTAAAAACGCCTTCCTTCGTAGCACAGAAAACGTGTCTGGCAATTAGTGATCTTTAAATTTAATCGTTAGTATGTCACAATAATGCCAACATTTTTATGTAATACCTGTTATAAATATGTTTTACGTCCAAACCGTAGTTTTTATTTGTATGAGTAAAGTTTACCTAACTTAACGCGATATGCTAATTGTAGCTGATTAGCTTGGCTAATCGGTTTACAGTTTAATCACAAGTAGTTGTGTCTAATTAATTTGGCATTATCGGATCCTGGTTATAAATTACATAGTCATTTTTTATATGAATAGTATAGGCAATGTATAATAAAAATGTCAGATATGGATCCTGTTGGATTACTTGAAAATACTACCCTAATTCCTAATAAGTGTCAAATGTAACTGAAAACATAATTAAGCAGTTTACAAATCGCATGAACCCATAATTTAATTATGTTATTGGACATTATTTGTTCATTTTGAATTGATGTAATAATTGGTTTACAATTAAAAAGAACTAGAGGGGAATTTGACCACTTTGGATGAATTTGCAACCAGTCAGTAACATGACTGGTTGCAAAAAGAGGCTTAAATATGTACAAAGGGTCACCAATCTTTGGCAATATGCGTCTAAAAATTGTGGAACAGTTAAAAAAAACTCGTAAGTGGGCCTGGGACAATAACATGGGTCAAAAGTTGATCATTGTGTCTTCAGGATTCACAATAAAAACCAAAACAAATATATGACTCTGCAGGGAATTACCACATGAACTGAGGAATTTTTATAGAAAGTGAAGTTATATCATGCAAAGAAGCTTTTAAATTGATTTTACAATAACATTCAGATATAAACACTAGATTTATTAAAAAATTTGTGTTTACGTTTCTTGATTTCTAAGGGCATAAAACACAAGTCAGTAAAATAATACATTATTCCAAATGTAAATACAGTTATTATAACAATTTTCTTGCTACACAGATTTAGTAACTGAAATGATAGATGTGTACATGCATTTCTTAAGATTATAACAGTCTAAATGTCTTCACAGAGGCGGGGATCCTGCTAGTGCGTGTAGCCAGAGGTGAGCGTTACCATGCTGTGCTGGGGAAATGCTTCCTATGGACAGCTGGGCTTGGGTGGGATTGATGAAGAGATTGTGGTTGAGCCACGAAAATGTGAGTTCTTTCATGGAAAGCAAGTGTCAGATGTGGGCTGTGGCCGCAGACACACGGCTTTCTTACTGGAGGATGGGACTGTGTACACCTGTGGCTGCAATGACTTGGGGCAGTTGGGACACGAGAAGTCCAGAAAGAAACCAGGTTTGTTATATTTATGTCATTCTTCGTACGCAGTTGGTGAAATGCCTCATGCGGGTATTTGTTTTTGTGGTTTATCAGAGCAGGTAGTGGCCTTGGATGCTCAGATCATTGTGGCGGTGTCGTGTGGAGAGTCCCATACGCTTGCCCTGAATGACAAAGGGCAGGTTTTGTCATGGGGTCTTAGTTCAGA
Source organism: Pseudomugil gertrudae (assembly GCA_037177535.1). NCBI lineage: Eukaryota > Metazoa > Chordata > Actinopteri > Atheriniformes > Pseudomugilidae > Pseudomugil > Pseudomugil gertrudae. The sequence goes on along the minus strand of JBAMHV010000017.1, from coordinate 6,554,556 downwards.
CGGACAACTGGGTTTAAATAACTTTGAAGAATGTATTCGCGTGCCTAGGTACTTCAGTAAATTATTCTTCTTAATTATTGATTAAAATGCATATTTAATGACAGTATTTTCTTTTCACTTGTTGTATACATATATATGGTGTTCATAATGGTGTTTATTAAACTGCATTCTTGTTTTTTGTGTATTATACTATAAAAAATGACAGAAACATCAAGAGTTTGTCAGATGTACAAATTGCTCAGGTAGCCTGTGGATATTGGCACTCCCTTGCACTTTCAAGAGGTGAGGATGATTTTTGCTCTCATAAGTCATTTAGTTATCTTACAACTCCTTCATCATGCAAATCTTTTTGATTTATAACTGCATTTTCAAGGTAGCCAAGTCTTCTCCTGGGGCCAGAACCGGTACGGTCAACTCGGCCTTGGAAAAATAGGACCGAGCATTTCCACGCCTCAGATCATTCAGTCTCTTCAGGGGATTCCTTTTGCCCAGATCTCTGCAGGTGGTTCCCACAGCTTTGCCCTTACGCTCTCAGGAGCAGTGTTTGGGTGGGGCTGCAACAAATTCGGCCAGCTGGGTCTCAATGACTGCAAAGGTGTGTATTCAAAACCTCTAAACTTCTTTTTTGGTGTTGAAACATTGAGCCTCATTCTTAGGACATCTTTTTCAGATCGATGTTTCCCAGCCCTCCTGAAGTCTCTGAGATCACAGAGAGTCATTTACATCTCCTGTGGAGAGGATCACACAGCAGCACTTACCAAGTTAAGTTATATAAGTATAATTATAAGTATAATTATTTATAATTCTAAAATTATTTAGGTACATTTAGATTTATTTTAACACAAAACTGGTGTTAAAACACATTAAAGTTGCAAAGTGCTTAAAGTGGCCTTATTATGCACATTTCAGGCTAATATATTTTATTATGTGACTCCACAAGGGCAGGAATGTCTCTGCCAGACATGACCCCACCATCCACTGATGCAATCTGCCTATGAGTGCTCAGCTACTGGGAGTAGTTGTTGGGAGGTCACAACTGTTTTTGTGATAGAAACACTGACAGAACTTACAAATAAGTGATGATTGAATCAGTACAGCTGTACTTGTACAAACCCGAATCAGACCTCGAAAACGAGAGTGAACAACTCGCAACCCTGCAGCAACAAATGCAGCAGGACTTATCTGTTTGGTAAATATTCTTGCTGTCCAGCTGTAGCCCAGTTAGGTTTGGAGCATCCCCCAATCTACATCTGTTTCAGGAAACATTACGCAACGTATCAAGATAAACAATGTTACTCAGTAAAATGCATTTCAGTCATTTCCAACAACATTTTAATGCTAACTTTCTGGTCATGCTGGTGGTCACGTTCAGGTTTCTGTAGATAATTCCCTTAGTTTGACCAATGCAGACAATGTTTTTTGGTTAATATGGTTTTATTTGCAGCCTGTGTCTCAGGATCAGAAACTTATTTATTGAACAGATTGAATTTATTAATCCTTTATTGAACAGACCCTCCTTTCAGCCCGGCAGCAAATCTTTCATTGTACTGTCCCTTATTCATCCAGCAGTCTTCAGTGACATGCCAGTCACAAATAAACCATAAACAAACCCCATTTTTTAGCCATGTAAAAGGAGTTTTAGGAGGAACAGACGTATCAAAAACTTCAAATTGATCACTTTCAGGTTCATGTGGCATTAATCTTGGTGTTATTACTCCATGTGTTCAGGATGACTTTTAAAACAGTTTTTTGTGCTCATCACAGCCTTTCGTCATCATGCAAACACTGCGTGGCTCTAAACTTTCACCTAATATGGACCTTTTGGCTTTTATTTAAGTGTAAATAAAAAGTGTACTACAAGCAACCAT
>JBAMHV010000017.1:6527690-6548969 GCA_037177535.1 Pseudomugil gertrudae | reverse complement strand
AGATGTGAAGCGCCCTGAGATGACACTGTCATGAAGTGGCGCTATATAAATAAAGTTGAATTGAATTGAATTGAATTACTTTTCAGAGATTTGATTGTGAAAATTCATCACACCAATTATCTGCTTTTTGTGATCCCTTTAGTGAGATTGACCTCATATTCTCCTCAGCAAGCTGCCTCAACGGGTCTTTCCTGTCAACGTGGTAATCATGATTATATTAAATCTGTTTCTCACTCATTTTGTCATTGCAAGTCAGTTTGCAAACAACAGAGACAGCGGCTGCATGCTAATTCACTAAACCAATCAGCTGCAATAGCTCTGTAATACTGCATGTCTGTTTAGAGTCTAACCGACAGTTTGGACATTTGAGTGTGTTTGTCTCACTGAAATGTATTGAATTGTCACATTTCCTCGTGCATGCAAGCTAGCATGTGTTACTGAAGGTTGTTTCTTTTACTCAGTCATCCAGATCATTACAGTACCAGCAGCAAATGCTCAGGGGTGGATATGAACATGGCTCGTATAATGTTCCACAGAATAGTGCAGCAAGATCACCCCGAGATCGCTCAGCAGGTTTGTGGCAGCACATAAAGCCTTTCTCTTTGCCATATCCAGGCAGCTCCAGATGTTTTTGCAGAAGGTTTCAGTTTTCAGCTCCGAGCACATTCAGACACGCTCCGTTCTCAGGTGGTGGCTGCAGGCGATGCAATGAATACAATACAGTAAATCTTGACACGTGTTTTTGAAGCAGTGCTTTGTAACGCAGTGATGCAGGATTGTTTCAGCGTTGTTCCATGTTGAACCTGTTTGTGTGATTACACCTCAAACAGCTAAAAGCCAGATTAATATGTGTATATTTGGGTGTGTGTTTGCTATGTTAGTTGACTCTGTGTGGCCCTTGGATGGAAAGACAATCCGCTCACTTGCACACAATAAATTGGTTTTAATTGAAGGATGGCTGTATTATGCTACGGGGTGTCCATAAAGTCTCTTTATACAATTAATAAAAAAAAAAGATTATTACAAAGACTAAACAAATTGGTTCCATGTACACAGTGGTTACCAAAGTATTAAATAACATTTTATCGGTGTTTCAGGTAACATTTTAAAGAAAGCGTCTGTTTAATGAAACCCTAAAAATGACTGCTTTTCGAGAAAATGCACAACATCTATTGTGGTTCATTTATAGTTGTATGCACACATTTATCAGAACAGGAATAATTATGGATGACATTTAGCATCAGTTTATGGAGAAAGGGCCAGTGTTGGAAAAAGGGACAAATGTACGACTAGGTACATAAAAAGAAAATGCATACAAAGTATTAAAATAATTAAAGTATTAAATTGAGCAAAAATAAATATCTCCTCCTGTAATGATTTCCAGAGACATATCTATTCATATTGTTTTTGATAAATGTGTTAAATTGTAAAGAGACTTTATGAACACTATATTGTTCCACATGAGACATTTTCTGTGTAAACACTTCATGTCATACTGGTGTGATACTGGTTCACTAGGCACCATATCTGACCTTATCAATACAATATTTGCAGTATGAGTCACAAGAGATCAAATTCAGAGATTAATGCAGAAATATTAACAGATCTGTGTACTTCCTCTTCCATTCTTCAGGTTGCTGCCAGTCTGGAGAAGAACCTCATTCCCAAGTTAAACAACTCTCCCCCAGACATTGAAGCACTGAGACTCTACCTCACTCTTCCAGAATGCCCACTCTTCAAGGACCGGAGCAATTATGTGACCATCACCATCCCATTTGCCAAATGTGTCATCAGTCTGAAAGAGGCTCCACTAAAAGTGCTAGGTCTGTTCTAGAATTAAAGGCAGTTTTTTGGTGAAATGTATCAGCTCATCTCTGTAACAAAATGTTTGGTCTTCGCTTTAGGAAACTGGTGGTCCACATTTGAGCCCCATCTCTTCCAGCGGTTGGTTGATTTGTACAAGGAGGTGGTGGTATATCTGCTCCAGATGCAGAAGGTGGGCATTCCAGCAGCAGAGCAGAGAATTTTCAGCTGCTTCTTGGACACATCCTTCAGATTCCTGGAAATCCTGCACATGGTAATAAGAAGAGGAAAAAATCCTGGAAGTGTCAAATTCCTTTAATTGTTTTATATCTTAATTGAAGATTAATTGGTGACATCCATTCCTGCAGGTGAACGAGAGAGCAGGTCACATCATTCAGTACGATAAATTCTACATTCAAGAGCTGGATGACCTGGTAGATATCAGAAATGACTATGTCAACTGGATTCAGAAGCAGATGTACCCACTGGTGTGTCCACTGCTGCAGTCATACCCATAGCTAACTTTATGATGCGTCTGGTTAAGGCCTTGGTCACTCTGTGTCTTTCTCTCGATCATCAGGGTCATGATGGGGTCGTGACTCTGTGCAAGTATCCGTTTGTGTTTGATGCCCAAGCAAAAACCACACTGCTTCAAACAGATGCTGTCATCCAGATGCAGGTAATGTGCACGGTCCGTTAGAGCCGTCACACGGTGTAAGTGTTTATTCTGTAGCAGTGTATGTCAGGCATTAATCCTTTTGTGTTTTCTAAGTAGATGGCAGTGGATCAGGCTCAGATGCAAAACTTTAGCTCCATGTTCATGCCAGCAGTGGAATCAGTCAATCCGTGTCTTATCCTCATTGTTCGGAGGGAAAACATTGTTGGAGACACCATGGAAGTCCTCAGGAAATCCAAGAATGTCGACTATAAGAAACCACTCAAGGTGAACACTGTTAAATAAACACTTCCTTATTAAAGTGCTCGTATTAAGTTCATTTACAGGAGCATAATTGTGTATTTGGAGCAGATATGGGTTCACATTATTAAATGTTATTTATCTCGAACTGTACAACACCTCAATTTGACTAATCCAATCTTGTTTTATCACATGGTTTTAATTTCTTTTTTATTAAATATGTGGTTTTCATTCTCTGCTCACTTAATACAGCTTGGTAAAAAGAAAAGAGACCCCTGCTATTTATTCCTAATGGTTCCAATCTATCCAGGTCCCATACCATAAACTGTTAAATTACTTTTATTTTAAATCTGAGAAAAGATCAACTGAGTGGTTAAAATTAAGTTTCTTTAAACTGAAGCTGCTATCTAAAGTAAAACCATTTAAATCTTAACTATTTTGAAAGTAAAGGTAGAGCTCAACTCACAACTTGTGATGATGATGGTTTCTTCAGGTCCTTCCTAGTTGTTTTGATGTTACCAACTGCTCTGCAACACTCATGACAGGTGATCTTTGTGGGAGAAGAGGCAGTCGATGCAGGAGGTGTGAGAAAGGAGTTCTTCCTCCTGATCATGAAGGAGCTGCTGGATCCAAAGTATGGCATGTTTCGTTATTACGAGGAATCCAGGCTCATCTGGTTTTCTAACAAGGTGCAGCATTGTTTTATCACTCATACATGTTAATACTACATGCAGTTTACAGGAAACCATGGTCAAATGCTTCCATCCTCCATCAAATGTTTTATATTTTGCAGACATTTGAGGACATTGACTTGTTTAACCTCATTGGAGTGATCTGTGGTCTGGCCATCTACAATATCACCATAGTGGAGCTCAACTTCCCCGTGGCTCTTTACAAAAAGCTTCTGAAGAAGAAGCCCACGTTAGATGATCTGAAAGAGCTAATGCCAGATGTAGGAAGGTCAGTTCTCTGGTGTTTTTCATATGCACGGTGCCAAAAAATGTTAACCAGAAGACTTTTGAAACACTTGTCTTACCACCAGGAGTCTGCAGCACTTGCTAGACTATACTGAAGATGACATTGAGGAAACCTTCTGCTTGAACTTCACGGTATGATTTCAAGTAAATGTTTTCTGTGATGAATCAAGTATAAAACAAATGCTGTCATTACCTAAACTACGCCAGTGTTTTCTCTTAAGGTCACAGAGGAAAACTATGGTGCTACTGAGGTCTTGGAGCTAGTGCCAAATGGTGAAAACATAAATGTCAATAAAACAAACAGGTAGATATTTCTGCTTTGTCCTAAATTCAGCCAGTGTGAAACAGGATGATATCCTCCATTTTCATTTCACTTCTGTGCTGGCTTCCCTTTTTCTAGGCAGGACTTTGTCAATGCCTATGTAGACTACATTTTCAACTCCTCAATAGCCCCGCTGTTCGAGTGCTTCTACGCAGGCTTCCACAAAGTGTGCGGTGGAAAGGTGTTGGAGCTGTTCCAGCCAAGTGAACTGCAAGCCATGGTCATCGGCAACACCAACTATGACTGGATGGAGCTTGAAAAGGTCTTATTCTAAATCATGAATGAGTAAAATATGAAATGTCAACTTGTTTTACCATGAGCTATATAGATAGTTTGAATTTACTCCTCCTCAGGGTACTGAATACAAAGGAGAGTACTGGGCTGACCATCCTACCATCAGGCTGTTCTGGGAGGCCTTCCACGATCTTCCATTAGAGAAGAAGAAGCAGTTTCTCTGTAAGTGTGCCCAAATATGTACAAATGATGTGTTTTTGACAAACCGCATCAGTGTCTCAACAAGCTAAATGTATGTTGTGTCATAGTGTTCCTTACAGGAAGCGACCGCATACCAATCTTAGGCATGAAAAGCCTGAAACTGGTGATCCAGCCTACTGGTGGAGGGGAGCAATACTTACCTGTGGCCCACACCTGCTTCAACCTTCTGGATCTTCCCAAGTACACAGACATAGAAACACTCCGCGAGAAGCTTTTACAAGCGATAGACCACAATCAGGGCTTTAATCTAGCTTGATATTAGAGGGGAACGTCCCTCGTCTAGACTGTTGATGGCAAACACATTCCCGAAAGTTTTCTCATACTTTTTAATATCAGTTCAGTTGTTATGATGGATGATTTGTTGGTGAAAGGGATCCATGCCTCACTATAAATGATTACATTAAAGTTGACTCTTATTTTCCAACTTTTTCATTGCCATCACAGTATTTGAGGTTCTATTAGAAGTTGAATCACATTTGATATTGCTCATGTAGGTATGCTTTTATCCATGACAGGTATGACGCAGACTACTGTTAAATGCAGCACAGGGAATGTACACAACAGCATAACTCTTGTAAGATACATGCAGCAGCGCTACCTGTTCAAAGCTTACAATGTGATACAAGGCTAAAGCTTGTTGGATGAACATTTTAGGTCATTTTAATATCGATATCAACAGAATTCAAACATTAAGCTTCTCTCTGGTACCAGTCTCTGCATGGCAGCTGTAGTTATTTTACAAGAGTTATGTCCGATCCCTGTAGAATCTGAATGGTGTAAACAAACTCTTAATGTTTCCAGTAAGCGCTGTTGTAACATTCGATTAAAAGCAGTGTGAAGCATCAGCTTTGGATGCAGATTTGATTTTATTGGCTGTTTGCTTTAAACAATCTACAAATAAAGTCAAAGTACAGCCATTGAAATAAAAATGTCGCTGTAGGAGTAAAGTGGTGTGTTTTGAGTCTTTCCAAGTGCTGCTTTTTAAAATCACAGGATCAATATGTTCATTTCATGCCTTTGGATGCCATTATTGGACATTTGTCTCAGTACAGTTAAGTTTGTACAGTTTTTACTGGCCATTAGACAAACCTTGCAAAATATACTTTTAAATTACATAAAACAATTATACATAATTAAAAACCATTTAATTTAGTATTTAGTCATTTTACTAAAATTATTTTGGTTTTTATTCTATTTTGAGCCTGAACCTGTTAGGTTTGCTGGAAAAATGACATTGTGATGCTTCAGCAAACAAGCAGATCAGTTGAAATCCTAGATGCATCTCAGGTTCTGCAATAAGTCTTCACTTAAATCCCCCGCTGCTTTTGAGATCACATAAAACTTATCACTTGTAGATATTGTATATTCTTGCCACTTTTCTCCCTCACTCAGTCTAATTTATTTTAAAGGAACATGCCGCACACCATGCCAAAATGTGCTGTTTTTGGTTAACAGCTTTTAGTTGGACAGAAATATAATTTTTCTTATCTTTGTACCTTTATGGATAATAACGAGGATATGAAAACAAATGCAGGAGGACCACTTTTAACGAGACATCAAACCAAAGAGATGTTTGATGGAAACGGATCAGGTATTAGACCAACATCTAAGACCTTTAGAAAGCATGCAGAACTTTTCCACCATGCTGTAAACTGTTCCCTTCCCTAAAATAACAGAGACGTCTCAGTTTAAGTTCACATTTTAATGATAAACTGTACATATTAATGATTAGCAGATAGTGCATTGTAAAGCCCCGAAGGAAGAAAGTATTTGTTACATTGGACAGAGCTGTTTTTAATGGGGCAACTCGTGGTGAACCAGCTTATAATGGGAACCACAGGAAGGGCAGCGCTGGGCATCTCCCTCGTGAAGCCAGAACCACACAATAGCAGTGTTGTCTTCCTCACCTGGATAAAATTAATTAATAAATTATCTGCTTTGTACAAAGAAAGCAGTTAAAGCCAGCTTGCAGAGGACGACTTACAAATGCAGCCCACCAGCCTCTTGGTTCCAATGCTTGGCACAATATGCGGGTCCTCCTTGGTACCAGCATAGTGCTGGGGTTTCAGGATGCTGTACGGGTCCTGTGAAGTGAATGTGAAGAGAATCAGTAAATGTTCAGTCTGTACACAGTACAGTCTGTAAACAGAGGCCTACCTTTCCCTGCTTGAGGGCTTGCAGAGTGCGTCGCTCCAGTCCAGTGGCCTGCTCTTCATCTGTAGGTATTCCTGAAAGTGTGCAGCACAGAGGTGGGTACAGATTCATGATAAACACACTTTCATGCCAGCAGATGTCATGGTTGTAGCTGGAGATGATAGTGAGAACTGATAAAGCTGCACTTTGGCACTGAACACTTCCCACACCTATACACACACCCCTCCCATCCTCTTATTAGGATACTGGCATCAAACCAGCAAAGGCTGCCAAAAGAGGTGGGTCTATCACAGGCCTTTCCACGAGTTAAAGTCCAAATGACCTTCAATTTATTTTCACACGTTTCCAGCACTTTTGTCATATACAAACAATGCTAACACTCTTAAAAGAGGGACCACAACGACATTTAATTAGTAAAACATATATTTGTGCAAATAAAATGACAGTGAATCCCAGTTATTAGGAACCAAAGTGCGCCACAAACTTATAAGATTAAATATAAACCCTCCTGCTCCTTTCAGCTTGACGGTGTCTCGTTCAGTTAAGCTTTTAGCCCCAGTTTATCGATTCATTACCTCTTCCCAAAATAAATACTTACCTCCCACCGAGGCCATGGCACGGTGAAGCGGCTTTCCGACCACATTTCTTCTCAGTTGCAGTGTTGTTGAACAAGCTCGGAGAAGCAGACGTCCCGCCATTACGCTGTGACTGACCTGCATCGGACACGGCTACTTAGACTGACGTGAACCCTGAGCCAGTTTGAGTGACAGGTGACGTGAACCCTGAGCCAGTTTGAGTGACAGGTGGTTGGACCAATGAGAATCCAAATAGTAGACTGAGGATTTAGGATGTAGGAAAGGCTTTGATAGAAAGCCCCTTGATATCTGTATTTACTGACCAAATTATTGTAAGCACTTTTCGGTGAATATATTTTTTATTCAATGCAAGTCAAATGTATTTATAGAGTAGCCTACATTTAAAAATAACCCTAGTTACTGTGCAAAACAAAACAGCTAAAATCCCTACGTCATCTTTAAAATAAAATAAATAATATGGGAATAAATGTAATGAAACAAAAATACGTCTAGTGAAATATATAAAAAGGCATTGAACATTACACATTAAAAGCTGGCGTGAGAAAAGGTGTTTTTAACACATTCTCCAGGTGGAGGCGCTGTAAGACACACAAAACTGCAGATTTGAACAGAAAAAACAAATCAGCGACGGTGCGATTAAGGTATCCGCAACATGTTAAACCATAACGTCATGCTAATATTGCAGCATAGCATTAATAACAGCATAAAAAGACTGGGTCCCGCTGTATTACTCAGGCTGCGCTACAGTGTCTATTCACAGGCGCGATCCCACTACTGAGCGGCACGGGGGCTTTGACCTGCTCCGTTTCCGACCTGGGCCGGTGCACCCCTCCTTAGACGACCTGGTGGTCCCAGGCTCCCCCAGGAGCACCATATCGATACCGAACTTAGTGCGGACACCCGATCGGCATAGTCCACTGCAGCTCAGAACTCCTGAGCTCAAACGATCCGCCAGACTCAGCCTCCCAGTAGCTTGGATTACAGGCGCGCGCCACCGCACCCGGCGAGGAGCTACAGTACATATCGGTCTTTTAGCCTTTACTCTGATGACGTCAATGAACGCTTTAGTGCCATCTAGTGGTGTAGCTATAAACTGTGTTTTAATCAGCTGCTTAAGAAGGGACATTCAGTGAGACATTTCCATGTATGTTCTTTATTTTGTTTAGTCTATCTATTCATTTACAGGAAGGATAATGATCCATATCAACTTAAAATGGATACGGAAAAATAAACTCTTTATCAATGACCTCTCCAACACTCAATATTTGGAATCCATCTCTGTCTTATGGAATTTAGATATTTATAGTCATCTACTATTATAATTATAATTATTAATATATGTTAAATGAAATTATTTTGAAAAATGTACTCATGTTTACCTGTATCTATTGTTTTTCAACTGTTAATGTCAAAGATCAATAAATCCTTTATTGCCAAAAAGAGGATGTTATATTTGAATATTAAAAATATTGAGGAGGAAGGGGCAATAATCTCATCTCAGCAAATACAGAAGTCACTGACATGTTTAAGTAAAATCACTGTAGATGTGATAATACCAAACAAATACATTGTTGAAGCAGCATAACTGTTTTAACTAAAGAAGTACAACTTTTCTACAGTTTAATACAGAAAATGATACATAAGAGCACAATAATGGACCCTGCAGCACATGATGTACACATCATAACGTTACAAGTATTAGCATCGTCATATGTTTTTGAAATAAAACTGAGAATAAGAAATGAAATAAAAGATAAGCTACTTCATTAAACAAGCAACAGTTTGTTTTTGTTTAATAGACACACTCATGCCAGTTCACAATGTTTCAGTTCATCACAGATGTTTAGCAGGGTCACTCCACAGTTAACAACATCCAAACCGAATATTTGACAACAGTAATACACAAACACAGAAAAATGATTTAGCTGCTGATGCATTTATATTTCATAATTTCTAAACTTCTGCAGCAGACAGGATGGAGAGTCGGTAGCCCATCGGAAGCGAAGATGGCAGTAATCACCTGTGGATGAATTACAAAAAACAACTCAATTTTGCTAAATTTAACAATGCAGAAAACAACAGATACAATGAAAAAAGAGCAAAAGGTGCAAACAAGCAGAAATTAATTAGACTTTTTGTTCATATGCAATATTTATTTAGTTTTTTTTGTTTTGGAATTATTTCACACGTTACACAGAAATATATTATAAAATTACTATGGTAGAGCGTCCTGATATAACTAATCTGACCTTCTCTTCATGTTCACTACATAAATAAAGTTCTGGGGTCGAACAGAACATTTTATGGTGTCAGAACATTTTGCTCTCACAGTACATGTTTACAGAGGATTCCTAGAGTACGTAATTATAGAATGAAATGTAGCGTTTTCAGTGATCAATTCCCTTTCTCATGAACATTCACGCTAATTTTAGGATTATTCCTACAAAAAAAATAATCCTTTGGATAAAACTTATATTTATGGCTGGCCTCAGTGACAGTTTTTCTGCTTATAAGCAAGACTGCTTGGTGATGCCCCGTGGTGTACGTATAATCTATTTGCTCTGCCTTAGGTAGGCACTTATCCCTTATTTATTGGTTTATATGAACACAGTTATTGTAAATGGAACTAATGTGGACCAGGTAATGCATTTGTTTCAAATAGCTTATATTCATGCTACACTTAACTGGACTGAATCTGTAAAAAGGTATTGAAAAGACTTTATTGTGAATTAATTTGATGTACAAAACAGAGCTGAACTGAATGTTATTTAAATAATTACTGTAATAGAAATGTGATGTTAGCAATTTAAAAAAGTCATGATCACAGGATAAAGGTTTAACAATCAGACATTATTCAGGTTTTACTGGCATTTCAGCCCATAAGGAAGAGGAATTGCTGTAGGGTTTAACTCACACTGGTACACACGTCTGTGACAGAGCAGAGATGAATATGCACATATATAATAATGTGGACACATATGTTGATTTCCTATGCTTAAAATTTTGGAACCCATAATGTTGCTTTTCACCCTTAAATTAAAATATGATCTCTTTTTGTGTGTTGCAGTCCTATTGTTTTTTAAATATTTGGATAACTTTTTAAAATCCACCTACGTGATGAGGGCTCAGCAGCATATGAATGGATCCCTGATGCCTCCTGATGGCAGCGTTGGTCCTCTGTTTGGGAAGTGTCTGGCTCTTCTGGTTTGGAAGCCTCCAACATTGGTTCTTTCTTTGTTTTCACAGCCCAATGCATTGACTAAAAACAGATATTAAGACTGTATGAGTTACAGAATGCACAATACTGCAGAAAAAAGCCTAAACTTATATTACGTACAGTCTTTACAGAATCATTCCAGGACTGCCACTCATGAAATGGAATAGAGACACCACTTCTTTTCCAAAGGTCATAGTTTTTCCTTTTGGCTTCATTGCATAAAACCTCTTTGGCTTCCTGCAGCTTTTGGAAATCTGCCACTGAAAACAAAAAAAAACAGGATATTATTGGACATATCAAGTTAAATTAATCTACTCATATGCATGAAATTGTAGGTTATTGTTCATTTCAATCATTTGTTGCACCCACCTGCTTTGGAGTTGCCCGGATGTTTGTCTGGATGGCATGACAAAGCTCTGATCTTGTATTCATTGACAATCTGCTCAGTCTGAAGGGAAAAATTATTTATTATTTGAATATTTTCAGATAATTTGTTATTTGAAATAATTAAGTGAACAAATATAAAACAGTATATAAGACACAAGGACAATTTTCAGACTTTGCTCATTCTTACATACTAAAAATGACAGTGGTCTGTTTATAAAATATATTGGCTGTGTTTCTTAGTTTTCTGAGTGCTATTGTAGCATTTATTGCATTTTAAAATGTTCTATATAGAGTATAGCGTTGATTTTCCCCATGCTGCTGGTTACTTGTTATAAATATGCAACAGCACCACCTACACAGAAACTGCTCTGACGCATGAGTTTTATCTTTTGGTTAGACATCAACACGTCTCCGTTGAAGCATATAACATCCAAAGCACACAGAAGAACTGCATCTTTTACATTATTACTTTGCAGGTTTTTCATTTTCGACGCACAATAATTATTGTATTTACAAGAACTTTAAAAATAATCAGTTGGGATTTGCAACACGCTTTGTGTCATGTTGTATCATCCAGCAAATAGTCAGAGCCTGGAGTCCAGTTGCCACAACTTACCGACGACAACTCATCACATCCCAATAACCCGTAGTAATCCTCCAGGTCCTCTGGTTTGTAGTTCAACACAGTCTCCATAAAGATAGATCTGTCAAAGAGACGCGCGTGGCTTAATTTAAACTGATGTTGCTACCCCAGATTATAGCTGTTCAATCCAATTAGCTGTTTTTTTTTTACCAAGTTTACTGCTTTGTCAGATAGACTAGACCAAATTTAATATACTCTTAAACAGTTAAATAGACAATGCAGATATCTTCTTAGTAGGGAAAATGTATCGGTCCTCTTTTCCAGCATGTGACGTATGCTGCATTCAATGATCAATGTAAAAAGCCCTCCCCTACAAACTTAACTCATTCAAGGGAGTTTGAAATAAAAAAATAGCTGAAATATATTAAGAAAAACAGGAAAGGAAATTGTTTCGAAACTTGAATTAATGCAGTTCACATTCTGTTTTTATAAAGTGCGCTGTTTGCGTATATCTTAAAACAGAAAAGAATTGTCCATAATAATATGAAATTCGTCCAACGACACGTGAAGGAAACAACAATTTGTTATGGGTTCACGTCATCGACGTATAAAGGAGACGTTACGCTCGCGTCTATTGGTGGAGAGCAAGTCACGTGACATTATGCAAATGAGCCAGCTGTCTGAGAGGAAGGATCTACTCGGCGGCTCTGTGGGCTGAAGATGGCGGACGGAGAGAATAGTCACGGAGCGGCCTTATCAGGCGCTTCCGATATGGACGAACCAGCTGCGAAAAGGTCCAAAATTAGTCTGACGGCTAACTATGGATTTATAACTACCGAGGCAGACACATTCTCGTGCGTCTCTTCGGCCACAGAGAGCTGGGAGGCAGCGGTGAATTGTGCGCAGCTAGCAGAGAAGGAAGCAAAGCCGGTGATGGCGGTAGAGCAGGCCCCAGCAGCGCGAGGCGGAGACAACAATGGATTGGGGCTCTTAGTCTCTGAGCCGCATAAACCAATTGGGAAACTAAGCGACATCACTCTTTTAAATGCAACCGAAGAGAGTACAGGTATGAAGAGTTGGCCATTTAACCAAGCTATATGTAATTTACTGCACTAACAGTGGGGGCAGTAGTTGTTTTACTAACCGACCGGCGAGCTAGCTGTTAAGCACTATACAACTTCTTCAAGCAAAAGATAAAACACATCTACATAAATAGTTAATGCTTGCTTATTTGTAGGAAAACTTACGACCGAGATTTTTTGTTTATTTTGTTTTGTTTTTGGGGCTGTTGTTTAAAAAAAAACTGCTAATGATACCGCTGGCATAACTTTAACGGAACTGAAGTTGGACATAGTTAGCTGGTGTAACGTTAAATTCCGTGCCCCAATACAATCTGAGACCACACAGCGATCTTGAGTGCTCATATAATAATTACTTACCAAACTGAGGGCTGCTGTTGAAACGAATAGCTAATAACTGTTGCGGTTGGAGATGATCACAACAGACATTTAGCTAAGTTTGTTCTCTTTCTCCTCCTCGTTGCTCAGATTTTCTTCGACATGAAGATTTCCCTTCCAATGGTCTTGCTGTCACACCAGAACATCTTAATGAGGACGATGACAGATCCTCACATGCAAGTTCCAGTGACTGGACTCCTCAACCTCAAATAGGTAACCTGGAGAAGCTCACTGTTTTTAAACCCATATTATTGATTGTTTTATCAAGTTGGTTGTTTCTTTAGGCTACACAATGGTTTTGAGTTTTATTATCATGTGCATCCTTTTTAAAAACATGTTTGTGAGCTGATTTGTTGTTTTCATGTTTAGGTACCTATAGTTTCCTCCAGCAGCACATCAGAGAGACTGATCCAAGGGCCATTTTGAGGGATCTGCTTCCAGAGACCATACTTCCACCTGATTTAGATGACATGACATTGTGGCAGATCATTATCAACATTTCAGAACCTCCCAAAAGAAAGAAGCGGAAAGATGTAAACACCTTAGAAGATGTTGTCAGGCTACTCGGTGAAAGCAGAAGGATCATTGTGCTGACTGGTGCCGGTGTATGTATTTCCAGTTTTACTGGGCCAGTTCTTTATTCATAATAATCATGCACATGATTTTATATGCTTTTATTGAAATGCATTTTAAAAAGGTTTTGCCTGTTTTTTTTGTAGGTTTCAGTTTCATGTGGAATACCAGACTTCCGTTCTAGAGATGGAATTTATGCACGACTTGCCGTAGATTTTCCGGATCTTCCAGATCCTCAGTCCATGTTTGACATTGAATACTTCCGACGGGACCCCAGACCCTTTTTCAAATTTGCTAAGGTCAGTTTAGTTTCATGGTAGCATTTTACTGTTTGTTTAGTTTTATAAATACTTGTATAATAATGTATTAGAATGAAACAGCTGCTCAAAAGTTTCACCAAGATATTTTTAAATCATGAGGCTTTGGACATGTTTTAAGATGGGGAATAATATTTAAATGTAATAAAATTAATGAATGTGTAAACTTTAGCTTTCCGTTTTGTAGTGCTAGTACAAATGTAATGTTTTTACCACTGGATAACTTTGTAATGTAGGTGCAGTAGGTATACATGCAGTAAAAGTTTTTAGGTTTACTGTATTTTTGCTCTTTAAAGTAGTCATCTGTGTTTAGGTTGAGTTTGACATGAAATTCATCTAAACATTTCTTGTTGAAAACTTTTGATATTTTAAACATAATTTCTCATTTCCATTCTTCTGGCTTTTACTAAAACTAAAAATGTGGTGGGGTAAATCTCAAATCAGTATAACTGATTGAACATGTGACCTTTTATGTGATTGATTAGCCTTCTACATTTTATTTTTAGCTCTAATAGCCAACTGAAATTCTTTGTTGCAAATGTTTTCATAACAGAAGAGCAGATCTTATAAAATAAGTTGCATTAAACGTATACCATTTAAACATATTTACTCAATATTTTTCCATTTTATTTAAGATAAATGGACGTTTCTAAACATTTTAGATTATTGACATGAGTTAGAGTACATCGATTATTAGTTCTAGATGTCCGTTTCAGGAATTTTTTTAAAAACTGCCCAATAAGGAATAATGAGGATGTAATTTTTTTTTCCTGTGAATGATAATCTGTCGTCTTTGTTGCAGGAGATCTACCCGGGTCAGTTCCAACCTTCACCCTGTCACAGATTTATATCCATGCTGGATAAGAAAGGGAACCTGCTACGCAATTACACACAAAACATTGATACCTTAGAGCAAGTGGCCGGAGTTCAGCGAATTATCCAGTGTCACGGTAAGTGAAATAACCAATTCAATTTATGTAACTAGGTCTAGTTGTGTCTTTGCTGTTGTGCAAAGATGTAAATCAGCTTTTTTAATGTTTTTTTTTTTCTTTTTACAGGGTCATTTGCTACTGCTTCATGTCTTACTTGTAAACATAAGGTGGACTGTGATGCTATAAGGGAAGACATCTTTAATCAGGTATTTATTGCTCTATAATCCTGTTAATTAGTTTAATAATAGCTTCAACAACTTTGGACGGTTCATTCTAATCTTTCCAGTTATCAACTTGTGATTTCATGCAGCGATACTTATTGAAAGTCTATTCTGTAACCTCTTCTGCCTCATCTCTGTGTGTTTGCTGTCTATTTAAATATAAATATATTAGACCAATTAAAATAAGCTGACTTTTTCCAATGCAGATTTTTTTTTTTTTTTTTACTAAGACCCAGTAAAACTTCTAGAAAGTTTAACTATTAATCAATTTGATTATTTTCCTGTAGTTGGATGAATCATTAGTGTCCAAACATACTTGAG
The DNA here is from genome assembly GCA_037177535.1 of Pseudomugil gertrudae. Classification (NCBI taxonomy): domain Eukaryota; kingdom Metazoa; phylum Chordata; class Actinopteri; order Atheriniformes; family Pseudomugilidae; genus Pseudomugil; species Pseudomugil gertrudae. The sequence goes on along the minus strand of JBAMHV010000017.1, from coordinate 6,533,698 downwards.
GATAAACTTTATAATAAATAATTATAGCAGTACCAATCATTTTTAGATATGTCTTTAAATAGTTTTTTTTTTTTATTGTCTCCACACTTGTTTGCGTACTTTAAGTAATGCTTGCTGTGTGTATGTTAATCGTAATATAAATTGATTTATGTACCCTGATGTTGTATTGTCCTTAAAATTGTTTTTAATCTCTTTTGGTCATTTTGATTTTCTTAATCATAATCATGCTTAAAAATGTGACATGGAGCAAAAGCAGAAAGTCTACAAACTTTCATCATATATTTAACTGCTGAAATAGACTTCTTAGAAATAAAGTACCATTTATCAGTGTTTGTAGGATGAGTTGAGATAGTGATTCACTTTAAGAACACAGCTATGCTGTTATAGACATGCAGCCCCTGAATAAATTAAATGGCATTGCTTAGCATGTGATTTTCCTGTACTATCAATAAATTGAATGAATCCTGCAGGTTGTCCCTCGTTGTCCACGGTGTCCGGATATTCCTCTGGCCATCATGAAACCTGACATCGTTTTTTTTGGAGAAAATCTTCCAGAAATGTTTCACAGAGCCATGAAGCAGGATAAAGATGAGGTGGACCTCTTAATTGTTATCGGCTCGTCACTTAAAGTCCGACCCGTTGCGCTCATCCCAAGTATGATTTTACTCAGATGAATATATTTCCAGCCTGTTTGTTGCCTTTGCGTCAATCTTTTTTCCCCACTTGTTTTCATCCAGACTCCATTCCTCATGAAGTGCCTCAGGTCCTGATCAACAGGGAGCCACTGCCTCATTTAAACTTTGATGTGGAGCTACTCGGAGATTGTGACGGCATCATCAACGAGCTCTGTCATCGACTGGGTGGAGACTTTGAACAGCTCTGCTTTAACACGCAAAGACTTACTGAGATCACAGAGAAACCTCCTCGGTTACCAGAACAGCCACCAAGCGAGGCCTTGTCTGCTTCCAGCGACATGTCTGTGGAGGTGCAGAAGCAGCACCAAACGGACTCCGTAAACAAGACTTCAGGGGAACCTGAAAGTCTGAATGTCACAGAGACTGCTGATAATAATGTTACACCTTTGAAGCCTTGTCCGAGTGAGGAGACGGCCGAATCTCCAACACGGGACACGCCAAAAGACGAGACATCTGAATTTAAAAGCCAAGCACTCAGCTTTGAATTTCGAAAACAAAGTTGGGTGAGTCGTGTCAACAAGTCAATAAGTCCAATCAGCAAACGGCTTGAAGGTAAGCTCCAGATCACATACTTGGTCTTTTTCTTACCCTTTTTCTCCATGTTTGTTCATCTGACTGCTTATTAAAAGTAAAAACATTGAGCCGGTAGGACATAAATGCACAAAACCAATGTGATGAAGTCTGTGTCGTTCTCTCAGCAGCCCAGTACCTTTTCCAAGCACCGAATCGTTACATCTTCCATGGAGCTGAGGTTTATTCCGACTCTGAGGATGAGACATCAAGCTCTTGTGACAGTGACAGCGAGGAATCAGAATGTAGTGGTGAAAGCGTGGAAGACGAAAGCGAGCCTGAGGACATCGCCGCAGCAGAAATGAAGACGAACCCCAGAGACGCTTTACAAAATTCAGCCAATGAGGCAGCATCGGGTGCACAGATAGACACTTCTGAACAGACTGAGAGCACCACTCACCTTTAAGTGTAAAAAGTATGTTTGACAAAGCACTAATTGTCTTTTTATATGTTTCATATATTTTTGACTCATCATACTTAGTGTTATTTTTCATAACATTGAAATGGTGTGACAACTTTGTGTGTATATGCAGCAGGTCTTCCCGTTTTCTTTCCTGTTCCACTTTGACTTGGATACTAGTGTCTGAGACTACATACTGTGTACTATTTACTACATAGAATTTATACTTTGCATTTTTAAGAAATTGTTTCCATGTTGTCTCGTATTGACATGTGCATAAACTTTTCGGGTACCATGTGCAGTAGAATACTGCAAATGCCACACTACTACGCATTATTTTCATTACAAGCAAAAAACGTAATCTGGTTCATTTTGTGATGTCCGCTTTGGTCTGATGTGCTCCTGCGTCTGTTCAAGTTGGTATTATGTAAGCCTTCAGTCTGCTAAATAGTGAGTATTGAGTTTCAGACACATTTTCATTTGAGTTACTTGAACGCATCATCTAACATGCAATGTGGAAGGATGGGTTTTATTTTTTATAAAGTCAACCATTTAAAATGAACAATACTCTTTAATTTAAGACCAAAGAACGTTATCATGCTCCCACGTTGTCATGAGCTTTGTATATTTAACCTGTCGTCTACATTTTGGAAAACAAGTACAACTTTGATAAGGCGTTTCTCCTGACATGTGGCAGCTAATTTTATGGTCAAACCTCATATTTTTATACTCTGATGTAAGACAATACTCCTTAAAGAGTAGATGATAGTTTTTTTTCTGTACAGTTATGTCAGAGAAATTCTGAGAGAGCAGATGTTGATTATGTTGAGTTGCTCACCTTTAGGAATAAATTCCCATTGAAAATGGCATTTTTTCCTCCGTATGAAACCGGCTCTGTCAGCCATGTTTCTTTTTGTAGAAGACGATGGGAGTTTGATTTCTGTACACTGTTAACTGTTGAGCCAGTCATGGACAGGTCTATGCCAATATAATTCACATGCCATTTACAATGTTTATTTTCTCTATTTCATCACTGTTTTTTCTAATGGGGTTCTCAGTTAAGAAGGAAAACACGGTCCACTTAGTTTTATTTTAAACCTGCTGAGTGTTCACATAAATTCATTACTGATCAAAGAATGACTTCTCTGGATTTTTACGGTTTAAAAATGTGTCCATGCTGGACCACGACAGTTTGTTTACACCACTGGTGTGTGTGTTGTTTGTTTTTAACAATGCTTTCAGTGCATATTATTACTTGTAAGATGGCTGTGCAGGTTAGCTGTGTCTGCAGATAAATCTGCGTCTAGTATCGAAGGGCTGCTTTTCAGACTCTGTTACTGCACTGTGGTTTTATTTACTGATCGTAGTTAGAAAGCATATTCTATGTTTTATCTGCACATGCCTTTTGATGGCATCTTAAATCTAAATATTTGTTTTGGTAAACTCAACTTACCAGTCAGCCACTTTATTTCAGATCATTCTTTAGACACACAGTTTTAAATGACTGCAGACTGACAGTGTTTCTGATTATTACACGGGTATTAAAACAACTTTTACAGGTCTATTAAAAGAGCAAGGAGTTTGAATGATCAGCATAAGTAGAATAATTTAATATATACAAATACATTTTAGCAAACTTAGGCTACTTTTCAAATCTTTAATCCAGAAAACAGACTTGCTAAAATATTTATTATTCACTGAACAGACTTGTGAACAGACTGAACATCGAGCAGATATGCTGTGAATATACTACTCTACCTAAATCAAAATTTATTTACAAAGCAGTTTTCATACAAAAGTAACAAAGTGCTTTACATAAAACACATTTTGAATATACATAAAACCTTCATACACTCAAGTATAAGACATCAAAGTTCAGTAACACCTAATCATACTTGCACATCAAAGCTTTCATCCATGCAGCGTGCATGTACACACCCATCCCTCCCCGGCTTCTCAGCACAAACTTAAACAGGCTTTTAGTTTCTGTCTCTTTAAAATATGATAAAACAACAAGTATACGCATCAGCCCTGCATGTCCAACATGCTAATGTGTCTTCAATAACGCATCTTAATGTATGCACATTAATATCTTACTAGCAATGCATTCAGCCTGAAGGAGCTTGAATGGGCAAAAATCCCAGTGACTCAATGTCCCAGACTAATACTGACGTACCCTAAAACAATTTTCCACACGTCAGCAGCAGAAATTCTCAATAGAGAATCAGTTTAGTGTGGTGTTGTTTGCAATTACTTCTCACAGAAACACATTACAGGAAGAGACTTGCAAGCTTACATTTTCATGAGTTTTTATATGATTGCCTGTTTGCCTTATAACAGCAAACACCCTGCAGGCGCATTGGCAGCTTTTGGGATGATTGTTATCTCCAACTTGACCAGTAGATGTCAGTAATTTATTTAATTTCTTCAGGCTGGTAAAAGGTTACAGTGTTGCTTCCGTAAATTGAAAAAAAGGCTGAGGGAAATGGATGAGATGGAAGAAAGAGTGGATTAAGGTGTATACGGAGAGGGGTGTGTGCAGCTAAAAGACAAGGGAGGTGTTCTAATATTACTTGGGTCACAGCAGCAATCTTATTATCTCTCACATATTGTTTTTGTTCTGCTCTTCTCCTTCTGACATGTCAGCCTATCAGCAGAGGGGTAGTTTATTTTGTTGCTTCTTGTCAGGGCTTTGTTTGGATCTCTTAAACTAGACATGCCTTCCTACACTGTTCATGCTGTGTTGTTTGGAAATCTGTCTTTATCCTGGATCACTTTTTCAACACATTCCACCTTCTGTTTTTCATTGTTTTCAATGTTTTCATTTTAAATTGTTTCAATAAAAATCAAATTAAAACTGAAACTGAAACATTGAAATTTCCCTCTTCAACACTTTTTGCTTTTAATTTGGAGATAAATGATAAATTCACCATGTAATCCGCTTTAAAGTGATTTTGGGCCTCTCAAAATCCTCTATAATCTAAATATTATAGATGAAACAACAAAATCAAACTATTCTATATGTATTTTAATGCCTGGCTAAATAAAATTCACATACATTTGAACTTAGAAGCCCTGTCGATGAAACCGCTAAAAAAAACTACATTTCCCAGTGTACCCCCCGCAGTCCTGTTTACGACCTGTCGTAAAGATCCAGTTGAGTGCTATAACCTGGACATATCCCATCGAAGCAGATAGTTTTTTCCGCTTTATTTTTACTTGTTAATCTAAAATGTTTATCTAGTACGGTCAGCATTTGTCCCGAAGGAGCAGGTGTGGACATGGAGGCGATGGAGGATGACAGTTTAAGCATTAAAGACGACCATAATCATAACTATTGTGGGAGCAGCGATAGTAAAGTCCGCACGTATCTTAGCTACCAGCTGTCGGATGTAACGACGGTTCCGCCGCCAGTTTGTGAAACGGTACCCGCCGGAGAACCCGGTACCGGGCATTGGTTCGGTGGCATCAGTGGGTCGAAGTTTATTGACTCGGATACAGGCAGTGAAAGCAGTGAAGTCAGCGAGACGGACTGCACGGCTACACCAGCTAATGTCGAGGCAAAATTCACTCTTGATTCTACTTCCAAGTTCCGTAAGTTGACTTGAAGCAGTCGCTCAGCAGCTTGGTGTAAAGTTCAGGGTATAGTACCGGTTCAGTGTAGAAAGTGATGTGATTAAACCCGTAAGCATCTCTCCTTTTCCCGCATTCAGTTCTGAATGAAATGGCAGTGGAAGACTACCGTAAAAACCACTGGCCAAACCTGGAGGAGGCAATTGACCGCCTGCTTATCCAGAACTCCACCGATCAAATCTCTGTCTCCTATGCTCAGATTTACGGGTAAGACTGGACAAAACGGCATAACAAATGATTACAATCCCAATCTGTGCTGTATGTGATTGTTATTGTACTTCTCCTGTGTTTTTCTAGCTACATCTATAAGTGTGTTTGCCAGCAGCACTCTGAGCTGCTCTATAGTGATCTGACAGCAAAGATAACAAGTCATCTGCTGCAGGTTTCCACTCAACTACAGGTAAAAAAGAAGCACAAATACAGAGAAGGTATTGTATCAAGTAAACCACTCTTACCTTGTAATTACTGATTTGCAGGCCAGCCAATCAGAGAACTTAATTGAGAACTTCAACGTGGCTCTGATGCAATACACAGCTTCTCTTCAGTGTATAGTTCCAGTATTTATATACCTGGTAAGTGTGTTTTTGGCAGATCATAATCATAACTATTATAATTATTATTCTTTTGCAACGTTGATGGTGATGGTCGGGGGTGTGCCTGGGTGGGCGTTGTCCCTCTCGGGATGCAGCGGCTGTCCCTGTGTGGTCCTC
>JBAMHV010000017.1:6495957-6520232 GCA_037177535.1 Pseudomugil gertrudae | reverse complement strand
TACATTGTGGTTGTTATATCCCTGCAGTTCCTTATAACAATGTCCAATAAAACCTTTTTTCAACTTAAAATTGACCAGAAACTTTTCAAATAGACCCAATTGTGTCACATCTTGTATCATCTTTTGACTTGTCTGGATAAAGTGCCTGGCTTGTAAGTACGCAAAAAAAATCTTTAGGTGGGAGTTTATATTTAACCTGCACTTCAGAGAATGACATTAATATATCTCCAGCAAAGAGGTATCCAATCACCCTTATACCCATTCCACCTTTGAAACACTGTATTCTTAATACCTGGGAGAAAGTCTCCATTATTCACAAGTGGTACAGGTGAGGCATTTAAATGTTGCAGGAAGTGTCAGCAGGTTTGAGATCCCGATCAGAGAAAAACCATCATCAGTACTGTAGAATAACCAAATGCAACCCGTCCATCCCTCCATTATCCATACCGCTTATTCCAGTGAAGGGTCGCAGGTAGCCGGAGCCAATCCCAGCAGTCATCAGGCGAGAGGCGGGGTTCATCCCGGACAGGTCACCAGTCCATCACAGAGCCGAATGAAACCGCTTTCTGTTTATTCTGCTCTATTAGCTGCTGTCAAAGTTTAAAACGTTTTCAGGGATGTCTCCCTCTGAGTGTTTGGATGATAATTCAGCTTTAAGTATTGAGATGTTCTGTGTCTGGAGCCACGGTAACACGAATAAGCACATTATGGAGTGGAAGTTAGGGAGGATGATGGTGTGATTTCTCTGGTAATGCTGACAGAAGTGACACGTGATGACAGCCAACAGGTGACAGAAGAGCGTGAGTGTGTAAATGTAGGTGTGGCTTGGTGTGTGATCAGGGGTGTAAGTCATTACAGAACATCAAAACAACAACTCTACATTTCCTCATCATCTGTGACACTAAGCTGGTGTGACTGCTTTTGCTATGAGAAAAAATGAAAACAGTGACATAAATCTCTTGTGATAATGCTCTTCTGCTTCTTTTATGGCTGTTTTGTTAGACGTATCCCAAAGCAGAGGTTGGTCTTTTAAATTCCCTCCCAGGTCAGTTGAGAGAGAGCAGCTGAGGTGTCAGACTATAGGGGGCATGGGTTTGTTGGTCCTCCTGAACATTGTTGAGCCTCTAACTTATACTTGTCCAGAGAGAATGTAGCTCCCTGCCATTTTTAGACTGGACTGGCAATGCGAACTGTGGCCGTGTCTGATAATGGAACCGACTGAGCTCTGGACAGAAGCATGAGGAGTTGGGTAGGATGATTTAGACAGTTTTTGCTCAGCTAATATCTTTATATGACTTAGTGTGACTTTAGTTTCATATAAAACGTCATGTTTGAAGATCTGAGCTCTATTTCACATAGCTTGTATCTTTAATTAATCCTTGTGATGTTTGTTGTTTGTGTGAATGCAGCTTTAGAGAATCTGATTTACAGGAGTAGAGTAGAGGTTATTTGTTATGAAGCATACTGTCTCTGGGCTGTAGTATAGTATTGTGTGTATCCTGAGTCTATGTTTAGCTTTGTGCGTAAGGTTGGGTCAGTCAGCCAGAGATCCCAGGCTCCAGAGGGAATCTCCTCTCTGGTTTTGATCTCCAGAGGGGAAATAGCCTGGACAGGTGCAGTGAGCATGGTCTCTGCCTCATGAGCCGCTCACCTCCTATACTACTCATGCTTTCAAGTTAGACCCTTACTCATGACAAGTGACACGGCTCGGCTTGGACACCAGCACTTTCCAGCAGCGTTTGCTCTTTTGTGTCAAAGTGTTGGCTTTATATCGGTTACAACAGCAATATCAGATCTGAGAGGCCTTCTGGATCACCTCAGCGTGTTTTTGTGTGAATGGCCCGGGGAATCGCTTTGTGAAGACAGGTTTATGGTTTATGATGATACTGTGCCAGCGAGTGACACATCACCCCCTTCCTGTTTGCTTATTGGCTGGGTTTTATTAAACTTCAAGGCCTCATCCTCTTAAAATAGATGTACGCTGACGTTAAGGCTGAGCATGTGTCACTGGTCTGGATAGAGAAGAAGTTAGATCTATATTACTACATTTCTATATTGAAATACTGTACTAATCCCAACTATCTCTTTATTATACCCCAAGTTACTTGGAAAGTATGAATTGTTCCAGTTTTTTAATTGAAGTTGCACACATTTATTTATCTTTTACTCTGAAAAAAGTCAGAGATTTATTATCTTTAGGATGCTGACCTGAATTAACCAGGTTTAAGCTGTTTAATTAACATCAGCTTAAGAGTAAAAGCAGAACTCCCAGCTTGCCAACATGGGAAGATAGTGGCTCTTATTTTACAGGGAACGGGATACGGCTTGCTCATCAAAACGTTTTCTGAATTGGCATCAGATTAGAATTACACTTACAGAACATGGCACCTGCCTCATAGAAACAGAGTCAGAAGGTTAATAGGAGGAAAAAAGAATAAATAACAGTTTAAAGTGTGGATATAAAAGTAAAAACAGATTTTAAAACATCCTCTTAAAATAAGAGACGCAAGACTTGACTTTGTTACTTGCCAGAAAACAGTTAAAGTGAAATGAATCAATGATCTGCACGTCCGACACGCTTAGCAGGAGACACAAACTAAAAAGAGTTTGCTGTCTGTTGGCTTGCAGATGGTTTTGTGAGGGAAAGGAGCTGGAGAACAGCCCTGACATCCAGATCATCACCAACGGTGAGCTGCACTCTCTGATCATTGCTGAGGCATTTGAGGAAGACACCGGTCGCTATTCCTGCTTTGCATCCAATTTCTATGGTTCAGACTCCACATCAGCAGAGATCTATGTTGAAGGTGATGCTGTCTGCCTTATTTATTATATTAAACGAGAACACAATCACACCCCTCAGTGACTAATTATGCTTCAATCTTACAGGTGCTTCCTCTTCAGATTCAGAGGGGGAACAGCACTTTGAGCATGTAGCCCAGTGAGTTTTAAACCCACTAGCATCCACTTTAGCAGTGTTTTCTCAATCCTGCTTCCCAGGGACCGCTGCTCTGTTTTACAAGTGTCCAGGCTTTTAAAAAATCTGTCTCAAATGAATTGTTCATGAACAGGCTCGCACAGAATTTGATGAGCAGTTTAGTGAATCTCAATCCGGTGTGCTGGAGTTTAAAAGAGCTAAAACATGCAAGGCAGCGGTGCCTGAGGACCAGACTTGAGCAACAGTGTTCTGAAAGAAAAAGCAAGTGGACTGAGACTTTTTCCACTTTTCAAAGGCTGCAGAGGAAAAAATCTAAGTCATCCTCATCTTTACCTTCATCAAGCCAAGCTCTTCCTGCACAAGAGCACGGCCCGGTGACATCTCAGCCCGGAGAGGCGACAGAGGATCCAGCAGAGGAGTTTTTATCTCCAACAACCAGCCAAGTAGTCCCAGAGCCCCATTCAGCAGTCCAGCAGACATCTGCCATTATCTTCCCAGTTCAAGAGGTCTCGAAAGTGTCGGTGGTCCAACCTGTTCAGGAGGAAGCAGCAGTTTTGCCAACTTTAGAGCTTACAGAAGCTGAGGTGGTGTCGGCATCCATCCCTGTCGTCTCAGAACCGCAGCCGGACCAGACAGCAACAGCCACATCACTGCCTTTAAACACGGTGTCTGTACTGCCAGACCTCTCAGCCACAACACAAACACTCCAACTTCAGGTAGTATCAAAAGTTTCCTGTAAATACTGCTTTTTTTTTTACTCCTAAATGTTTTTTTTTTCAATTCAGAATCAAACTTCCAACCACATCTATTCACAAGGACTGAATGGTCAACCCGTCATGGCTGCCCCAGTATTCACAAAGGTAGCCTCATTCTCAAAAAGACATATACCTGTGCAGCCTCCTGCAGTGTATTCTAAGCCTTGTGTTGTCCCACCAGAGCCTGCAGGACCTCACTGCCTCAGAAGGCCAACTGGTGGTGCTGGAGTGTCGTGTGAAAGGCGTGCCATCACCTCATGTGGATTGGTACAGAGAAGGGAAAATTATACAGGACTCTCCTGATTTAAGGATCCTGCAGAAAAGTATGTTTTAACCGCTGTCACTCTACTGCCTTAAGAAGCTACATGGATATTTATTCTTCAAGGTGTCATAAAAAACTACTTTTTCTACCGACTAGTGCAGATAAAAGCTTAATATTTTTAGATTTTCAGATTTACACTTATTAAAATATTGCTTGTCTTCTGTTGAAAGGTCATTAGAAATGACATGAAGCATAAAACATTCATTTTTTTCTGTCATACAAGTTATTTTTACAGCCTAAATTTTGCTGTCTGCTTTTATTTGATAAGCAAAACATTTCTTAAAATGTATTTTATCTTGTGGCATTTCCTCATATTTAGTGAAAATAACACTGATGCTTCATTCTTTTTCCAAAGTTCAATGTTAAAATAAACTATTCAGATTCACAGCAAAGCGTCAGACCTAATTTCACTTCTAATTTGACATTCAAGTAAATTTATTGCTGATATTTTTATTCCTGTTAACTAACAGATAAACCATAACAGTCACGTAACCAATGGCCAATAAAAATCCCCTTATTTTAAGTTGGTTATGAACAGATCATCACCAGTGACCATAGGTTTAATTAAAAAGCCAGTAACACTTCCTGTTTCTGTTTCAGAGCCCAGATCTCCAGCTGAATCAGGTACAAGTTTCATTTCATCCTCCTGTGTCACGTGTCCTGTGTCTGTCTGCCTGTGTGTGTGCTGCAGTGTGTACACGTTACTCTGCTGAAGTGTTTATAGTCCCTGGCCCAGGCTTCTGCTCTTCTTCTGTACATACGCCAGCATTGCTTTTCTCACACTCGGGACCTTATAAGGTAATCTCCCTACTTGTGTCAAACCGCTACTGCAAGTCGATTCCAGCTGCAACAGCCTCACACAGACTCTCAGCCATAATGATGCAAAGAAAACACGATGACTTTAACATCACTGAAGGAGCGTCTGAGGATTATTTCTCCTCCTTTTACTTCTAGAGGAAATATGCACGTTGGTGATCGTTGAGGTCTTTCCTGAGGATGTAGGGATGTTTACCTGCACAGCAAAGAATAAGTATGGAACCGTGTCAAGTACCGCTGCTCTGAAGCTGAAAGGTAACACTTTTTTTTTTACTTTACGTTAAAAAAAACAATGTTTTTATTCTTACATTGAAATTTTATTCATCCATCCATTTTTAGGCAACAGTAGCAGCAGCAGCCATGCGAGGCCTGTGGTGGAGCCCACTCAAATCCAAGAGCCTTCCCCATCAGCTCCTGCTGTACACCCTCAACCTGAAGTTGCTGTAACCAGTAGCATCAAGCCCCATTCCAGCACTATTCGCATTGACCCGCTCATCTCAAGCATGTTACGGCTAGAACCAGTAAACACCAGCACTCTCCGACTGGAACCCCACGCATCCAGCATGTTACGTCCAGACACCTTCCGCAGCAGCCTGTGCAATCTGGAACCCTCCAGTCTCCCCAGCAGCTCTGGCCTTAGCCCCTGCTGCAACAGCACAACAAGCTTAGACCCCATCTCCCTCCTGCAGGATCCTCATGGATCCAGTGGTGCACATCCTAAACCACAGAGTAGCCACAGACAGATCTTCTCATACCCCAAACCCTTCACTGCTTCCCATGCAGATGGGACAACAGTGGAGCAGGAAGTTCCCAGCCTTTCAAAAACAACACTTGAGATGAGCCCGACAGCTAAAGGTTCCCCGAACCACCAGAACGGGAGCCCCGTCGTGGTGCCCCTTCCTGATCCTCCTCCAAACTCCTGCTTAAAAACAGGGACACTAGCAAACCACAAAGACACGCGCTCTGGCTCCAGAGTCGGTCTGCGTGTGCACTTCAAACTTCCAGAGGAAGAACCGGGTGAAGCATTCAGTTACTCTGATGAAGACATCAGTTATGCATCAAGCCTCAAAGAGCCACCGCCAGTGCTTGCTAAACCTAAACTGTGAGTAGAGCTAAAACAAACAGCTTCACATAGAAAAGTGTCTCAAAAAGCAGCTGCTTTGATACGAGGGAGTGCATGCATCTCATTTACCAAAACTGTATCCAAACTTTGCACAGCTTTAAACATGATGGGCTGTGTTAAAAACAAGAGCAGAGGAGGCGGCGTTTCTTTCTGCACTGCCTCAGAAAGCAGCAGGAAACCTTTCTAATCATTACTGAATGCATGCAGACTGCAAATGTGGATCTTCCGTCTGTCTAAAACAAAGGATGGCATTTTTTATTTGTAAGTTTGCTCCTATTTTAAAATAATGTAGCTACTGAATTTTATTTAGTGGTTTGCTGATTATTTTGTTGTTTGTATTTTGATATAAAGAGGTCAAATCTGACTATTTTTCAGATTAATCTGATTTAGTCCAGTGTAGGAACCTGTAAGCATATCTGATTTCATTTGATGATGAATGAACATATAATTCTGTTTATATGGGAAACTTGAGGTGTTTAAGGCGTACGTATAGATGTTTGTGTGCTCCTGTTTGGTAGTCCATAAAAGGGCAGGAGAGTCTTGATGCGTGCTCCGGCTCATTCCTGTGGGGGTTTACTTTATGGGCTGGATTTATGAGAACATTGCGCGGACCACACTGAATCTTCACCCTGTATTGTTATTGCATTTTGCCTTTCCTCGTTTTGCAGGGACCCGGCTCAGCTCCAGCTCCTGCACAACCAGGTCCTCATGGAGCAGCAGCAGGAGGCTGAACCTCAGCCCCAAACCCACCCTCAGCCTAAGTCCAAGCCCCCATTCCACATCCAGCCTGAGGTCCAAAGCTCCACTGAAAGTGTGTTGTGGTCTCCTAGAATGCTCACTGAACCCCCGGCGCAGCCTCTTCAGTCGTACCTGAACACAACGACAGTCCAGCAGCAGGTTCCTCCCTCTGCACCTGCACTCACCACTGCCCCTCCTGCCCCCTCACTGACCTCTTTTGCCACCTTTTCACCTCCTCCCAAGACTTCCATTGCTCCTTCTTTGAGCTACCCTCCACCTGTTCCCCACCTTAAGAATTCCTCCTTGGTGACCTCTCCCCCACCTCCCCCACGACTGAACACAGCTCCTGCTCTCAGTGCAGCACCTGCAAGCCAGATCAACACCATCCACGCCTCCCACCTTAACCTTTCCCCTGCGGCGCTTGCCAGAACTGCACCCGCATCTCAATTTTCCTCCACACTTGTGCCGAAGTTTGGCACAGTACCCACAGATCCAACCCCTTCCTTACAGCAGGTTACATCCCCGACTCCTCTGCTGAGAAGCACCCACGCCTCCCTCATGAACCTCACAGCCATCTCTCACACCTTCAACTATGCCCGGCCGAAGGAGTTTATAGCAGCTCAGACCTTCTCCCCGGTCAGGAGTCCTTCCCCGACGGAATCACCAGTACCTCTGCTCCATGAGCTGGCTGCTGAGCTCAACTCTTCAGCAGCCAGCTCACCTACTCTCCCACCATTCTCCCCTCCACCCAGTTTCTCCCCCACAAGGGTGCTCAAGTCGCCCACCAGCCCTCCGTCCCTTGTGTCCTCGCCCACGCCGGGTTCGGCACCATTCCTGAACAGCATGTTCGCCCTGCGCGCCCAGTCACCTCCACAAGCCTCCTCACCCACCTCAAGCAGCTCCACCCCCAGCCCCATTCAAAACCCGGTGGCCTTCCTCAGCTCCGTCCTGCCGTCGTTGACTCCAAGTCACCCCACCAACTCAATGGGCCTCCCCAGAAGAGCTCCACTAGGGTACTCCTTACCTGAGAGATGTCTGTGTTCATGTGGCTGTTTACACGTTGTACTAAATCTGCCTCTCTGTCTCTGCAGGATTCAAAAGAAGGTATCAAAGACGCGCCATCTATCCGCTGAAAACATCCGTGAAAGTAAAGAAATTCTCCTCCAGGACATCGAGAAGAAGCTTCAGTTTAAAGATGATTCTCCAAAGCTTTTATATCAACAGGTATGAGAGAGTACTGCTGCACTCAGTCACTCAGTCTTATGATGTTTTCTGTTGTCTAAGCTGCAGGAGTGTAGCGGTATAAAATTATGATAATAACATTTTCCACAAGAGTTTTTTCTCCAAAAGGGGGTCAGATGGATTTATTAGCTGATTTCAACATCTTTTACATCCTTACCTACTCATATATTAGACAATGTGTGTTCATGAATGCCAGTAAAGTTAGTTTTAAATGCCATCTCTAACTTTTAACCATCTGATAGTGAAAAGCTGCAGATGAGTTTTCTATTGTTCTTTGAGATGTAACTGTATGTTAACCAGTGACTGTGTTGCATTCTCACTCACCTCTTGCAGCCTACATGCATGCCGCAAGAACTAAATCAGTTGAGACTGTGGGTAAGATGTAAATAAATGCATAATGCAATAATTTTCTAAATATTTAAACCCCACACTGAAAGTAACATACAAAATATTAATTTTGAATTTGATGTAGTTATGAAAATCACAGAGGACTTTAACCCTCATCCTCTTTTGCCATACAAGATAAGATATTGCTAAATATCTAGAAAATTTTAGGAAAACTCTGCGAAGACATCATCATGATCATGCAGCTCTGTGCTACAATCAGACATGTTTCTGTAGCAGTGATAAGATGCCTCCTCTGGGCTTAAAACTCATTTAAAAGCCCAGTTCATTTAAAAAATCAATACTCTTTAAGCTTTAAATAAAACAGCACAGGACACTTTGAAGCAGAAGTATTTACACACGAGTTTCCTGAACCATCTTATCCATAAAAATGGTAAATGATACTTATTTAATACATGTCTAGTGACCACACAAAGCACTTTTACACTACATGTCACATTCACACAATCACACACACTCATGCACTTGTTCTTTACTCAGTGCTTTTCTTCATATATCCCACACATTCATACCCCGAGACATCAGGGGCTACTCGGGGTTCAGTGTCTTTCCCAATGATCATTCAGTAATGGAAAGCCAGGAATCGATCCACCAATTTTCCAGTTGGCAGATGATGGCTCTTCCTCCTGAACGTTATGAATACAGTTCACATTTCCAAAATTAAATGACTTTGAATAATAGAAAATAACCAGCTGGCGGAAAGCACAGAGGTGAATAAACTCCTAAAACGAGTAACTTAAATGAAAAAAGAATATAGAAATACAATGTTTATCTCTGATTGGTCTCTGATTGATCCTGATTTTATTTACATTTCACACAGCATCACAACTTTTCTGAAGCATGGCTGTATGTGTGTTTGCATCCTAAGATGATTGTCTCCCAGCATGTTTTGCTTGTAAAAAAGACGCACAGTCACTCAGTTTAACGCAGACGCGATGATGAACTCGCTTTTGTTTTTGTTGCCTGTTCAACCCACTGTCATGATCATTCATCACTGCATGTCCATGTAACATAACAGCATACAACACGCATGGAAATAACAGCAGCTATCCTATCAGTATATGCTTGTATGTACAGTTTGTGTGTCTTTGATGTTCATCATCCATCCCTATCCTTTCGTAGAAGCTGAGTAATAAGGGGAAAACAGCGAGCAGACCCCTTGGACCAAACATTCCTGCTACTGTCATTAACTATGACGAGGTACAAGGACCTTCCCGTCCCAAGCACTGCTTTGCTCAAGGCTGAATGGGTTATTTCAATGTGTCAAAACAAAACTAAACTACTATAGTTAAGTAGTATTTCTAATCAAGCATTTAAGCTTTTATCAACTAAAATGTAACCCACACAATCAATTTAAACAAATTTAAGGGAAGAAATTCATTAAACTAATTAAATGTGATAACAATACTCTTTGTTGAATTGTTTACTAGAATAAATTAATTATTAAGTTTCAGTAATTCTCTATCACAACTTTCTAAATGAAGCTTGCAGCCCCATTTTCTAAATGTATTTATTTTTTACAAAAAAGAGAATTATATTTTTTAAAAATGTAACTTAACTTGTTTCCTTCCTGTTGGTCAACATATAAAAAATGTTTTTAATATTAGTGAAACTACAATGATACATATTTACACAGGACCAGAAGCAGCTCAGTTTACATTAAACTTGGTCAGTTGTGGAAAACATAAAAACAGAATAAATTTAAATTATTTCTATTATTTTTAAAATAAATAATAATACAAATTATTTAAGACCTTTGTTTACTTGGAAATCATGCAAAGAAATGATGTGTTAGCTTTAGAATAATAACAAAAAATGTAAATACCAAGCTGAGGGAGATGAGCCGATACAGGATTTCACCTTCCTGGTGTTTTTATTTTTTATTGTATATAATTTTTAGAAGGTGAAATGTCTGAACCCTTGATAGCAACTAAAACCTCTTTTACTACAGAGCCAGGCTGTTTTAATACAAACAGAATCTTTCTAAAATAAGCAACACAATTCATTAAAAAAAGCATTGATGAGGCCTTAACAAACTTCAAGTAACTCATGCATCTACTCTAACATCCCAAAACATCATCATCTGTGAAGTTGCTGCTGCACATCTTGGCTCCTGTTTGAACCACTTTGTTGACGCTTCTCTCTTTGGGAAAAAGCAGTATTGTGTAAGTGTGCCAAACCAGAGCACACAGGTGTTTTATAGTGATGAGGGGAATTGCCAATGGCTAATCAGATTTGTATGCTCTTTGCAGCTATGTCCAGTTTTGAGTTTTTGAGTTTGAACACTTTCAAATGATCTAAACTTTTTATTTTTCTGCTTTTATTTACATTTTTACAAAGTATCCCAACAGTTTTAGTTGTTAAAATGAATAAAATCTGCACCTTTTGGTTTTAAGGGACAGAGAAGCAACAGATTATTGCTGTTAGTTAAATGATGCACGCTGTTTCATGATTACTGCATACCTGCATGTTACTGCAATCTCTTTCATGCAGATTTGATGTAAGCACATACAGCGCATGCAGAAAAATGATGCTGCGGCTACTTTTATGTACTTTAGTAGTTTCCCCTCCTCCAGGAGTACAAAGTGTCCAATTTTGAGCAAAGACTAATGAGCGAGATTGAGTTCCGCTTGGAGCGGACGCCAGTGGAGGAGTCTGACGATGAGGTTCAGCATGATGACGTCCCTTCTGGAAAATGCATCGCACCAATCTTTGACAAGAAACTGAAGAACTTCAAGGCAATAGAAGGCGTGCCTGTGACTTTCTCGTGCAAAGTAGTAGGAATCCCCCCTCCAAAGGTGAGACGTTAACAGCTTTGCTGTATAAATAACAGTGGAGACTTTATCTTATCACTTACATCTGTCTTCCATCAGGTTTACTGGTTCAAGGATGGGAAGCAGATATTGAGGAAAAATGTCCACTACAAGAAGATAAGGGAAGGGGACGGAACCTGTGCGTTGCAAATAGAATCCACAACCAGTGACGATGATGGCAACTATACCATCATGGTTGCTAATCCGCAGGTATTACCTCAACAGTAGGTATGCTGTCAGCACTTTTCACCCGGATTGATTTGTGATTTACTTTAATCAGGGACGAATCAGCTGCTCGGGTCATTTGATAGTTCAATCTGGACCTCCACGAAGCCGACTGACACCTACGCACTGTCAGAGGTGAGCAGGCCTGTAAAATGTGATGGTCCTGACGTAGCATAGCTGACTTTCAAAATCCCTCGATTCGGTATTCTGACTTAGTGTGAAGACATTTTATCAAGATCATTTGTCTACAGTTGTAGATTTTTTTACACATACAGGAGGATTTAAAGTTGCATAACATCACAAGTATCTGAAAAGTTTATTAGGAACTGATGTTTAGCACCATCTTTTATTGTCAGAGTGAGAGCCCGCATACAGGAAGTTGAAGGCGAGCAAACGCAAGAGCACTTTTTTCGACCCCACTTCCTCCAGGCTCCGGGGGACATGATGGCTCACGAAGGAAGACTGTGCAGACTAGACTGCAAAGTAGGTAGTGGGATCTACAGTTAAATATTCAGTGAAATACAGAATTTCCCCCCAACATACCACAAACCTTTTTAAAACCCTTATTTTTTCAGGTGAGTGGTCTGCCCAACCCTGAGCTGATGTGGCTGGTGAATGGGAGGCCAATCTATCCAGACCTTTGCCACAAAATGTTGGTGCGGGAGAACGGCATCCATTCCTTGGTCATTGACCCTTTGACTCAGAACGATGCCGGCACTTACACCTGCATTGCAAGCAACAAAGCCGGGCAAAGCTCCTTCAGCCTTGAACTGAATGTTGTGGGTGAGGAATGCATGCAAAAAAAGGAGAAAGGAAATAGGTGTTTGAATACAATTTAATATAATTTTCTCTTCAGAGAAAGAAATGAAGCACCCGCCGAATTTTGTGGAGAAGTTGCAGAATGTGGGCATTCCTGAAGGGACCCCGGTGAGGCTGGAGTGTCGTGTGCTGGGCATGCCCCCTCCAGTCATCTTCTGGAAGAAAGACAATGAAACCATTTCCAGAACTAAGGACAGAATCAGGTGAGCAGCTTGTGCCATCATCATTTCTGCATTTCACTCTGCAGCTATCCAGATCTCTAAAGCACATCTTCTAATTCCTACAATTAAAACAGGACTTAGTTTCCCATCATCTCTTCATTTCAGCATGACGCAGGATGCCACAGGATATGTGTGTCTACTTATCCAGCCAACAACAAAAGACGATGCTGGCTGGTACACAGTGTCAGCGAAAAATGACACTGGAGTAGTATCTTGCACCTGCAGACTTGATATTTATGGTAAATACTCTGTATAGTCACGTGACTGTTAGCCTTATTAAGAAATACGTTGTCACCTTGTATAGTAATATTAGCTTACTGCTGCATCTTCAGCACAGTGGCATCAGAGCATCCCAGCACCCATGAGGAAAGCTCCACGAGCTGGCAGCCGATACGCCGCTCTGACAGGCCAGGGGCTCGACATTAAGTCGGCTTTCCCGACATCAGACACCTGCCCCATCCTTTTCGCCAGCTCCCCTCCCGAGGCCACGCTGGAGAGTGAGGAGCTGTGAGCTACCTGCAGCGTTCCAGCACATTCTGTGACCTCCCTGAGGTTAAAACCATTGAGGGCTGAGAGGGAAAACATGCAGCAGAGCAGATTTTGTGTGGTGCATTTGAAGTGTTACATTCAGATTAGAATGGAAAAGATTTATGTTGAAGCTGTCAGCACTGATAGTTGGTTTGTCACCATTCCTATTTATTCAAGTCATATAGAGTGTTTTACAGAGAAAAAAAAAAGAAAAAAAGAAACAAAGTCTTAGCTCATGAGCCACAAGCGGAGTTTAATAATGTTTTCTCATTTGTTTTAATGATTCACATTTGTTTTCAGTGTCATATATGGCTGTGATGGGATGTTGCTGATTGGTTTTAGCTCATAGTCCTGTTTAATGCTCTCTTTTAAACTTCACATAAAATATAAATTACTTTTAATTATCAGTAACATGCTGTACGGACTGAAAGTTATCAACATTTTTCTCCATAAACACAAACAAAACCATTTTTCTGAGGTTTTTGTTGGTTAGAATGAAATAAAAAATAAAAAGATATCTCATTTCTATATGTAATCGAAAAACCTTTTCTATAATTGAATCCATTGTTAAAAAAAACAACATAATAAATCAAAAGAACAAAATAATGAAACGCAGCTGAAAGAAGAAATGCCTTTATATATTTATAACACATTTTATCTGAAGCACATACAAAAAATCAGTCTGAACCGTGGTTCTGTGTGCTTAATCTCCCCAGTGTATAAATACGTTCTCTCCAGTTACTCTGGCTTCCTCCCACTGTCCACAGACATGCATGTGAGGTTATTTGGTCACTTAATTGTTCCTGAAAGTAAGTGAAAGTGCAAGTGGTGTTTTTTTGTCTGTGTTGACCATGTGATGGCCTGGCAACCTGTCCAGCGTGTACAACTGCCTCTCAGCTGCTAATGGCTGGAATAGGCTTCAGCTTCCCCTTGACCCTGATTTATACTAAGCAGTAAAGAGAAATGGCTGAGTGAAATGCAACCGATGACACGTGTGACCAAAGCACTGGGGAGAAAGACCTGGAAAGAATTTTTCCATCCATATTTCTAATGTTCTCAGATCTGTGCTTTGACATACCCCGTTTCGTAGACCTACAAACACTCCTCTTGATGTTTTGGGCTCTGGATGACCCATGTCAGGCAGCTAAAGCCTTACACGGAGCACTGTTAGAGACATTGCAGAAATTTAGCCTTTTACAGTGAAATAAAAGTAACAAAATACTCCAAAAAACTTGGTTTTGTTTGAATCCTTTTTCAGACACGTGTTGCGTGAATATGAGAATCTTTTTATGTCTGAAGGCACTCCTTAACCTGTGAATATCTGAGACAACATATCTTGTTAGTGCCTTAGATCTTAGAGGGGAAACACATTTAGATGTCCAACTAAGCTCAATGTATTTAAATGGCTGCACCAAGGTGGGTTCTTTCTACACTCAATGAAATGATTTCTTGTGGGTCACATTCTCTTCATATATGCATATGTATTTTTCATGTGCACACCTGTGGCTGATTTAGAAGAAATGTTTATATGACTATGTTGTCTCACAGTCAAAGCACTGTTTTTCATGCTACAAAGGGCTTGTATTTGAAAAGATGAAAATACAGTCTCTGCGTTCTTGTTTCCTTGCAAATAAATCAATCTTTGGGTTTAGAAATGTGTATCTCCATGTGCAATTAGGGTTGTCAAAGAAAAAAGTCAAATAAGACTTAAAAAGCTGTAAAAAACAAAGTTTTTCTTGGTCAAATATATCACACAGAATTTATTACTGAGAATCAGATTGAATGAATTCACACCGGTTTGTAAACCTGTACTGGTTTAAAAGCACATTTTCATCTGATGTAAAGTTGCACACTGTAAAAACGTTTTGTCTTTGTCAGAATAAAATGATATTTATTCAGATGATTGGTGTCCTGGATTTGCTTGGACAGCCCCTCAGATCATTGTTGTTTCATTTTACTCCAGGTTTTTGATTATTGTCTAAAATCTTAAATGCCGACTTCATTGTTAAAAGCTGATTTTGATTGGGCTGCAAACAGAGCCCTATTATCTTAAACTGATCTAAATTTAAAAACAAATAGCAAAGCTCAGAGGCCAATTACTCTTTGCTAATCAGTCCAATTAGAGTGGATGAGAGTTCAAATAGGCATAAAATTACATTCACCTTACGTGACCTAATTAGACTAAGAGTCTCATCTGACCAGCTGCCAGACATACTCTGTCAACTGTGTGTGTGTGTGTGTGTGTTGCTGCGTATCTGCAAAGTATTAACTGAGTTATTTCTAACTCTATTGAATCTTTTATCCTTACAGTTTTATGATACGCTGACATAACATATGTCTTGCTTAAATGCTGTTTTAAAATGTTTAATGTGTTTTTTTTTATTACTGTAAACTTTTATATGTTTCTGTCTGGAGAGAAAGCTGCAGAAAGATGGTAACACGTTTATAAAAGTTACTAAAGTTAACAAGAAAAACAATCATTTCTCCTGAAAACAAATACATTTATTCACACTCTTCTTTACATAATCTCATGGTGATAATGAGATTTATTAAGTCAATCCTCATATGAACAGTAAATCCGTTCTTACACTTTCTCTTCAACACATGCCTTAATCTCCGTTCCTCCATACGGACATGTGGATTTACGAGTATACGTGTTTATCTCTGAACAGATCGGTCGCTCTTCACTTGTGACATATGGCTTTTGACAGTGGGCATGGCTCGGCTATCGGTGCATCCATCCTCAGACAAGCCAATCATGTGAAGGTGCTGTTTTTAGAAGAGAAAAACATAAGGGCCCTCAGACAAGACAAGCAGCAGCTGGCAAACTACATCACTCTGTAATAAATGAACCAACTGGTAGATGGGATTATATGCCTAAATGCACAGCTAACCAGTCAATCCCAAAATGGCCAGACAGCATCAGCTTGTATGCATGACCCAGTACCAGCGACGGGCATTATTCTAGGTCTCTGACAGTGATTAATCATTCATAACTTGCCTCTACAGCCAAGCTTGGGGTCTGTCAATACACATTGACATGAGCTACGTGCACCCTGACAAATGATGGACATAAAGCTGGAAGTAAAGCAGCAGAGGTGCAACATTTCCACAAGTTTAGCTGGATCGATGGAAAAATAGTAAAATACAAGCTGAAATCCTGCACAGAACATTCAAACTAAAATAAAAAGAGCACTTCTGGGTCATCAGGTAAGAGCAAAGTGCTTTGTAAACACCTTTTTATGACATTAAATGAGGGTAAATTGTAATAAAGTGTGAAGGATGATGAATTTAAAAAACGTGTTGAGGTAATTTACATGATATTTTCACTTTAACCTGCAGAAAAACAAAGTGTTGGCAGATGGGAAGGACAGTCACACAGACAAATTATATCTTGGGCGACTTAACAGATCAATTATTTATTTCACAACATGGTGCTGAGTGTATGAGGAACGTGAATGCATCATATGATGTGTGAGTCATCTTAAACACTGACAAACCTGAACAGGATATGATACCTAATTAGATATTTCTGCTGCCCAAAGCTGTAGACATTACTGTAATCTTCACACCATCTTGGTCCATATTGTCTGAAAAGCATAATCCCCGGATGTGCTTCTAAAATCCCTCAGGTTACAGGCCTCACTTACACTTCTGTTGCCTGAGGCTAATCTCAGATTATGACTTCTGTGACATGAAGGGAAGAAAATGGATTTCAGCGATCAATTACCTCTAACAACTTAAATTTAATAAATTTCTCTGATACAGTTTGGTTATATCTATTGCTTTATTTCTGACACATGAGAGCTGAATTTAACATTATAAAAGCTATGAATGTATAAAAAATTATGTACATTAAACGTATAACTACAGCATCCTATGGAATGGCACTTACTTTGGATAATCAGACAAAATGTTGTTCAATTGGAAGCTTATTTAGGTGTTTGTTTCTGAATATTTACTTAGATTTGACATAACTGGAGTTGTAAATGTTTGTTAGCTGCATCAGCTGTGAGGAGTCGTGCTACCAGATGGTGCATCTTTGGTGTTTGGACACATGGCTCTGAGTGAAGCCGTGGCCATATAGCCCAGCTTGAGATAATTGGAATTTCATTAAGGTTTTGTATGTGTGTGTGTGTGTGTGTGCTAAGAGTGGGTGTGGATGTTTATGAGTCTGCATGGGTGTGTTTCTCTAAGAGCAATATCGAAGAAAGAAGGGGGTGTGGGGACTCCACCTGCTGCCACCTGTTCATCTACTCTGTCTTATAAAAGCTGCTCCCTCACTGTCTCCAGCATCACAGACACCTTGGACCCTTCAGACTGTCTCCTTTCTGGAGTTACAAATCCAGGACAAAAGGCTTGGAAGTAGTCAGGACGCCGGGAACTTGTTTGACACATCTGCTGGCTGGACTGTTTGATCTGACATCACAGACCGGTTTGATCCTTCAGACCAAAAGAAACATGAAGTCTCGTCGACCCAGTTGCACTGACTCTGGATCCGAGTCCTCAGAACCAGACTCCAAGAGCCCAGAGAAGTATGAGACTGCCACAAGGAGACGAATGGCTGCTAACGCCAGAGAGAGGAAGAGGATGCAGGGCCTAAACACAGCCTTTGATCGCTTGCGTAAAGTGGTGCCCCAGTGGGGAGAGGACAAAAAGCTGTCCAAGTATGAGACACTACAGATGGCACTCAGCTACATTGTGGCCCTCAATCGGATCCTGACAGACGCCAGGAGGCACAATGCTCCTCACAGGCAGTGGCTGGACCTGCAGTTTGACGTAGTGCAGCCTGAGAACTACTCCTGCCTCATGAGGTACGAGCATCCTCCCGGACAGGAGTACGTCCACTCGTCGTTCTCCTGTCAGTACGACGGCTACCAGGTTCACGCTTAAACCGCCGCTGCTTGCTAGATTACCCGTCATGTTGTTGGATGTGAGTGACAATGTGAATATTTTTTTTTACTTCAATCTTGGAGACAGTAAATACATTTGTATTGCTTTATTTTTATTTTGTATTTATTTAGTCTGCGTATAAGAAGCAGATTTTATTTGTTGTCGCTAGAGAAAACCAGCAATGTTGAGCAAATCTTTGTTCAGAACATTTGGTGTCATTACAATGACCTTTAGATTGTGTCGATGTACCTCTGTCAGTTATTCTGATATGGCCCACAAAATGTGCAATGCTCAATGGATTCTGAGAAAAACATTTGTGCTCTTAGCTGCTTAGTTAATGTCGAGATGCTACTGTTTTGTCAAAATGTAAGTGCATGATTGTATCGAGGTTTCCTCAGACTTCTATTTTGTTCAATTATAGTTTTTCATCAGAAATAAAATAATTTTGTATGAAACTATTTTTCTGACATATTGTGTTTTTGTTCTTTTTTACACATAAATCTAGATATTCTGACTAAAACACATTTATTTCCACATATTTTTAGGCCTATAAGTAAGTTAAACAGCATTAAATCATTTTTAGAATAAAAAAAGAATCAGATATCCTGGAAAAATGGGATATTTTGTGGTTAAGACGATGGAAATATTAGAGAACATAGATATCTCAGAGCATCGTTTGCTTTGTGCTAGTCAGGTACTTATCGTACTGTCTCCAAAGAATAAATCACCCTTTTGTTCTGGCTTCCTTTGCTGTGAGATGGGACACTTTAAACGTCATTGATGGGACAAAAATAGTCCCTTATTTAAAACAGATTATTTTGAGACTAAACCCAATCAACTGTGTGATTTATATTCTCCATGCAAATAACATGTCTTGGACGTCACTGTGACATTCAACACAAGCCAAGGAAAACCGAGATGCCATATGACTGCCAACCGTTTGAGTCGTGTTTAAATGGCCACGAAAAGTAGCTGCTGTAGATTAGAATAGGTTTGAAAGGTGGCACAAGCCGCAGCAGATTAAGGAAGCATGCAGATCCCAGCATGGCTTCAGCAGGGCAGCAGAAATTAAACACCATTGTGCTCCGGTGGCTGTGTGTAATCGCTCTGTTCAGAGTCAATGAGGCATGAACGCCCAAACTCACTCTGTAGAATAGAGGATGTCTACAGCAACATTAACTTTATAACAGCCTAATAAAACACATCTTTTTATTAGCCTGCAGTGAAACTGACAGTGAAATAAGATAAATATGTAGGTAAAATACACCAAACTGTAGAAAAAAGAGACCTATTCTGTTTTATCTGTTAAACAAATCAGGGATATCGCTTAAAAATGATTGTGTTACATAAGAACCTTCACTAATGGACACTAATACAGATGGTCATAATGGTTCGTAAACCACACTGAGTGCTTGCACACCCAGTAAACACTGACAGTTGGCACGCCAGAAAAGAATAGATGATAATGTCAAAAGTACCTAATGGTAATGAGGCAGAGACACTCAGTGACACTTCAATTATGCTCCTCATTAATTCAGACACAAGTGAACAGTTGGTGACAGGGAATACGATCGACCTGCAATTAATTGATTTCCTCAGTAGGGTCATGTTATCGGATGAGTTGTTGATCAGTAGTGACAACGCAATGCTCAGTATGGAAGTAACTGAGAGGGTCAGACAACCTGAATATCTTCCAACAGCGAAATTACTAAGCTATTAAAATCATTTCAAAAGAAAGTTATGAGAGGAAATTCTAGATAGATCGGATACAGAAGGTATTCCCCTTAAATCTGATGGGATATTTGGGTTGCCTGTGCTTTTTGCTACTTGTTTGAATGAGAAATATGGGAGAAAACGAGGAAATTATCATCAAGATAACTCATCATTAGTTATATGTACAGTCTCTAAATGATAAATGTGTTATAAGTAGCCTGTTGTCCAGTGATTCACAACAAGAAACAGGTATGCCAGTCGTGTGTTACTATTATGGGATCAACTTGTTTCAGCCCCCTCGGATACAAAAGCTACAACAGTGGACCAGCCACACCTCCTTCAACATTAAAAGCATCTCTTAAGCAGGTGCTGATCCTGCTCAGATTCACTTTCCTCTCTGATCTCTCTGCATCCGGCAGCATGAAGTGCTTGAACAACCGAGCCGAGAGCCACCTCACCGCGCAGACAGACAGCGAGCTGGACAGCATGGGTAACAGGGGCTGGGTGAACCACGGCTACCTTGACTCCCCTCCTCCCTTACCACAGGTTGTCAGCACCATCTATAGCCCCCAGCCTTTTTTCCAGGGTTCAGTGGATGGCAAATGTAAACTAGACGTTCCAGACCGGTTCCCTGAGGAACCATCATCTCCAGTCCAAAAGACGAGGAAAAGACGAGGGTGCTGTTCGTTTATTAAAGGTATGAGTGTCTTTCTCCTACAACAGCATTTCTGTTTTGAATACTCTCCAACCAGTTGCATGAGGGAATGCTCACCATGCATAAAAGCTATTAATAATCAGCACTTTTTGTCTCCTATTCTGTAAATGTAACATTTTTCAGCATCACTGTGCAAAATATGTGTTTGCTTTCTTGAATTTAGGCTTGTGATATCATTAACTCATTAATAATGTTACCATCTGCATAAAAAGTGCAATATAAGTGTTGTAAAAGTAAGAAAACATGCACCTGTTTCATAACCCAGCCTCATGACCTCCACTGATGCTCTCTGTAGGGTTGTGGGGCACGGCACTGACCGAAAACACCTCTAACAACAGGGAGAAGTTTATTCGCACCACTATAAGGGAGTTACTGGTCTACATCGTTTTCCTGGTGGACATTTGCCTCTGTAAGTGTTTATTTATATTTATTTGTATTTTTATTGTAAGATGGGGATTTTAAGTAAATCTATTCGGCCTCTGATAAAACAATATTAAAAACCCTGATAATGGTTCACTGATTTATTTGGACAAAAATAATCAAAGTGATGTTACGACTCTTCTGTCATCACTCTGTGATAGCTGTAGTTTGGAAATGTCAGATATTTTCATTTCTGCTGAGTATTTTAGTAAAACAGGGCCTCCATGACAGCATATCATGATTCCTAATGTGCTAAAGGTGACAGGGCGTGACAGATAAAGACTGTAGGCAGGTTTGGTTTTCACCTGAACCCTTCAGCCGTAGAAGAGTTCAGAGGTCAGAAGAGCCTTCAGAGTTTTGCCTTTTAAACCCCTGAAAACCTTTTCAAACTAAGATGCAAAATGTTTTACATTTGACAATTATAACAATATTTAATTATACATTTAGATATTGAAAAGCTATAAATTATATTTAGAGTTTGTAAGGATACAATAATGATTCAACAGAAATACACTAAACTAAGTTGTTGAAGTATATATTTCAGCGTTTAATCTAATTAGTTCTTAAAATGTATTTATCTATTCACTAACTTATTTATGCTTACCTGCATCACACAGATTTTATATTTAGACTTTTGTTGTCCAGTTTCTTTGAAACATGATGTTCCTTGAGCACATCTACACCCCTTTTCCCAGCAGAGCTAAACTGTAGCAGATATTGATTACATTACAAACCTGTCAGGCGAACAAAACAAATGACTTCAGTGTTATATTCACCTTTTACCTTCACAATAAAGATAATTCACCCATGTTTCTTATTTTACTGAAGGTAATTTTTCCATTTAAATCAGCTTTGCAATATTACTGAATAAATTTAGTAAGTTATAAAGTTAATAGATAAGATATGTCTGGATTGCTGATCTACCTCTGAAACTTTTCCCTGTTGCTTTAACCTTAAAAGGCCTAACATATCACATTTGATACACACAGAACTTCACCTAAAACCCTGTTGTTCACCATATGATACTGGTCTGCTGCACCCTGGTAAAAAATATAGTAAATATATCTCAGATTTTGTTAAAGAGTCAAATAATGTTTTCAGATTTTAAAAATGGGATGTTTCTGCCCAGTTCTTCCTAATTCAGGCGGTAATGGGTTAATCTCTCATAAATGCTCCTCTCGTCTCTGCCTACAAGCCATTGTCCAGCTGAGCATTAGGACAGAAGAGACACAGGAGCGCTGCTCTTTTGGCTTTTAGCGATAAGAGCATTTAGCCACATCTTTTGTTGCTTTGTCTGGTTAGATTTACATTGTTTGATGAGACTGTTTGCGTCAGACCAGCTCGCTCTCTCTTCAAACAAATCACAGCTTCTCTAATCTGGATCCATTTGACTGCAGCAGAAACACAAACAAAGCCGTTTGGTTCAATGAGGCCTTGCGTGTCTGCCGGTGAGGTTGTCTTATCTTGGACTTCTGAATGAAGCAACATCTAAAGTTGCGACTGAGCAAAGCCAGATAGGAGCCAATGACCAGGCGTTAACAATGGGATTGCATTTATGTGCTTTCAGTGACATTCGGCATGACCAGCTCAAGCACCTACTATTACACTAATGCCATGACGAACCTGTTTGTGAATACACCCAGTGCAGATGGAGTTACGTTTCAGTCCATTGGCTCCATGGCTGACTTCTGGGATGTGAGTTTTCCTCCATTTTTGCACCCACAAGAAATGTGAATATTAAAAGTGCTAATCAAATCACCCCCACTCTCTCAGTATGCCCAGGGTCCACTGCTGAATGGTCTGTACTGGACCAACTGGTACAATAACCAGCCTCTAAACAGTGGAGACAAGTCTTTCATCTACTATGAGAACTTGCTGCTGGGTGTGCCCAGGATGAGGCAGATCAAGATGAAGAACAACTCCTGCAAGGTCCCCCCAGACTTCAAAAAAGAGATTATTGAATGCTATGATGTTTACAGTGAGAAGAAGGAGGACGACCTCAGCTTTGGCCTCATTAACGGCACTGCGTGAGCTGCTTGCTTTTTGGAAAGAAAAACACAAATATACCTAGCTTTTACAGAATATGTAGAAAAAACCATGTTGTCTGTTTGATCTCTTCTCTTTTGCAGCTGGACCTACCACACAGAGAATGACATCCATGGTTCCTCCTACTGGGGCTTGGTGACCACCTACAGTGGAGCTGGATACTATCAGGACCTGAAACTCACCAAAGAGGAGAGCGCTGACATCCTGGTGGAGCTGATGAACAACCTTTGGCTGGACCGGGGAACCAGAGTCGTTTTCATTGACTTTTCCACCTACAACGCAAACATCAACATGTTCTGCGTGATCAGGTGAGGAGCATGGCATAGTAACACCCAGTGCCTTCAGGCTGTGGTATAGGACTCACCCAGAAGATGACCAAAACTTGTTCTGCACAACAGGTTGGTGGTTGAATTCCCAGCAACAGGTGGCGCGGTCCCTTCCTACCAGATCAGAACAGTTAAACTGATTCGCTACATCACCAACTGGGACTATTTCATCCTGGGTTGTGAGTTGGTCTTCTGTGTGTTCATCCTCTACTATATTGTGGAGGAGATACTCGAGCTGCGGATACATAGGTTTGCTTATTTAAAAAGCATCTGGAACATACTGGACATTGTGGTCATATTGGTAAGAAAATCTTCACATCTTTAATGTTTTCTGAGGTTTTTGTCAGTTTTCAGCAGGTAACATTGTTCTTCCTTCCAGCTCGCTATCGTCGCCATCATCTTCAATATTTTCAGAACTATAAAAGTCAACAACTTGCTTGGGAAACTGCTGGAACAGCCAGGCATTTATGCTGATTTTGAGTTTCTGGCGTTTTGGCAAATGCAGTATAACAACATGAACGCAGTGAACTTGTTCTTCGCCTGGATCAAGGTGAAGTACTCCCAGCACATGACCAGAGGTCTGCCTGGACTGATGCTGAACCAGGCGATGCTCACTTCCTTCTTCCCTTTGTAGATTTTCAAGTACATCAGTTTTAATAAGACTATGTCTCAGCTGTCCACCACGTTGGGTCGATGTGCCAAAGACATCCTGGGATTTGCCATCATGTTCTTCATCGTCTTCTTTGCTTACGCTCAGCTTGGATATTTACTGTTTGGAACAGAGGTCCAATCTTTCAGCACCTTTGTAAAGTGCATGTAAGTGACACCAAACATGGCGAATAGGGAAATGTTCCCCGGCATCTGGTAACCTTTCTTTATCATGTTTGTCCTGCAGCTTCACACAGTTCAGAATCATCCTCGGAGACTTTGATTACGACGCCATTGACCAAGCGAACCGAGTTCTTGGACCAATCTACTTTGTCACCTATGTGTTCTTTGTTTTCTTTGTTCTGCTGGTAAGTCAATTTGTAACAAGTATACCTACCTATCTACCTACTTACCTACCTATCTACCTACTTACCTACCTACCTACCTACTTACCTACCTACCTATCTACCTACCTACCTACCTACCTATCTACCTACCTACCTACCTACCTACCTATCTACCTACCTACCTACCTACTTACCTACCTACCTACCTACTTACCTACCTACCTA
>JBAMHV010000017.1:6477991-6495857 GCA_037177535.1 Pseudomugil gertrudae | reverse complement strand
ACCTACCTACCTACCTACCTATCTACCTACCTACCTACCTACTTACCTACCTACCTACCTACTTACCTACCTACCTACCTACCTACCTATCTACCTACGTACCTACCTACCTACCTACCTACCTATCTACCTACCTACCTACCTATCTACCTACCTACCTACTTACCTACCTACCTACCTACCTATCTACCTACCTACCTACCTACCTACCTACCTACCTATCTACCTACTTACCTACCTACCTACCTATCTACCTACCTACCTACCTATCTACCTACCTACCTATCTACCTACCTACCTATCTATCTACCTACCTACCTACCTATCTACCTACCTACCTATCTACCTACCTACCTATCTACCTACCTACCTATCTATCTACCTACCTACCTACGTAACTACCTACTTACCTACCTACCTACTGATATTTTTTCCCTTCAGAACATGTTTCTGGCTATCATAAATGACACATATTCAGAGGTAAAGGAGGAACTGTCATCCCAAAAAGATGAGCTGCAACTTACTGATATCATTAAACAGGTAAGATTTGTGCAAATGTAGATGCATTCATAGATATTTTTGCAAAACTTGGAAATAAAATGTTTGGCTTCTTGTTGCACAGAGCTACATGAAGACATTCATGAGGCTGAAACTCAAAAAAGAAAAAATATCTGATGTCCAGAAGGCACTGCAGTCTGGAAATGGAGAAATTGAATTCAAAGACTTCAAAGAAACTCTTAAAGAGTAGGAGATGCAATTTCAAAATAAAGTTCATGTGACAACTTGTGTGATGCGTGTAACCTGTGCTGCTCGGATGTTTCTGCAGGATGGGACATGACGACCATGAAATATCTGCAGCCTTCTCAAAGTTTGACCGCGATGGGAATAAAATCCTTGATGCAAATGAGCAAGAGACGATGAAGATGGAGCTGGAGGAAAAGAGGGTCAGTGCTCTGATTCAAAGAGATATATACAATCATTCCTTGTAAATCTCAAACGTATCAGATCTTTCTTTCAAACCGTGCTGAAGAGACAAAGCTGTGTTTGTTTAAATGCACCTTTTCTGCCTCCCATAGGATGCCCTTAATGCTGAACTCAACAATCTTGGTAAAAATTATGGGAGAGAATTACCAGAGAGGCCTCCTGTCACCTCAAACGAGCACAAGCATCAGTCCAGTCACAACTATGTGGATCAGGAACAGTTTCTAAGGTGGGCAAAGAGTTTATGTAGCACTTAGGACGTGTTTTGTAATTACAATGGAATTACCTTTACTCTTTCCATTGAAGACTGTCCCGACAGGTCGTCCAGGTTGAAAGCTCTGTTGCAGGTATCACAAGCAGGATTGAGCTGATTATGGACAAACTAGGATTACAGGACGAAGCCCAGTGGAAGGAAACTGCAGATAAAATCACCATCATAAATAACAATGTAAGTACAGCGGCAGGTCTCATGTTGCATTCATTTCTTATAAATATAGAGGCTTTATCCCAGACATATCAGTACTGAAATTCTCTGAAAGACGCATTGTTGTTGTATTTTCAAAGAACAATACTATTAGGAAAATCTTGGGCACTTAAATGTTCTAACAGTTACACTGAAGTTTGTTATTTTTAGATTTATGGTTCAACTGTCTCTTTCTAGAGTGCTGAATCAGCTTCAGGTGACCGGGCAGTGAAGGCTGAGGTGCCCTCCAGAACAGCAAGGGTCGAGACCAACTCCACTTTATACTCCCGTATGTGAAAACAGACATGGATTAGGTCTCAACTTTCTCTTGTAAAAATCCTGTGGCTTTACAGCAATAACAAACCAGCAACAGAATGACCTGGTAGCATTATAACGTCTCACTCTTCTCATGAAAATATAGAAATGCTGTAAAAACATTTAGAGGCTATTTGCTTGCTAGGTCCTGGCTGCACTAAGAGGTATTTAACATGGCCATCTAGACTACACTGCTAAGAGATCCAATGTAAATCTATGTACTATTAGAATGTTTATATATATTCACACAGTATAATCAAAAGTTGGAACAAATAAATCATTAGTTATGCAATATAACCTAAAATTACATAATGCAAATGCCACCTAACATCTGACTTTAGTTGCTTTAGTTATTGTTTATTGTCTATGTTTGTCTTATACCTGCACATCTTAATGGTAATATGAAAGAGGTGGTTCCAGACTTGCTTTGCTCATTGTTAATCCTTTATCATAACATTGCAAAAACAATAAAAATGTTTTAGAACAGATGTTTAGCAAACCTGTCTAGATTAAATCAAATTTTATTTCTTTTAAAATAAAGTGATGTATATAAATGAGTTTTACAGTGAGTGTCTGCTTTGCTGTTATCATGGAATAAATGCACTGAACAACTGGATAAAAATGTTTCTTTATTTGAAGTGATTTGCTGAAATTTTCCAGTAAACGGAAAATTGATTTCATCGTTTATTATTAAACATCACTTCTGCTGTTCAATTTATTGACATAAAAGCAAATCGCCATTACATTCAATATTTTAAGCAACATGTCATTAGCGTGCAGTTCCAGCCGATACGTCGTCTGCTTCCTGCTACACCCTGAAAAATGGCACACAAACGTAAAAACAGGGAGATGCAGCTGAAAAATTTTACTTCTTTAAATTTAAATGTTTTAAGTTATGAACGAATCAGTTAAGGCTTATTCATAAATAATATTGCTGAAATTTCATGATGGTTCAACGATCAGTTTAACCTACAGTATGTACATTATCTAAGTGTCATCGAGGGTCATGACTACGGTTTATATTTACACTCTCAACAACCATAACCCCGTTTCCTTTCCTGAACACTCCCCCACTCAAAAAAAACCAAACCAAACATAATCTAGATGAAACAAAAGCAGGGAGCTTCCAAAGTGTGTGATACATTGTACAGAATGGCACATACACAAATCAAACCCAAACTGGGGGGGGGGGGCTTTAGCAAATCCTTTGTATCACAAGTTCCAGTGAAGCATCTTTTTCATTAATTGAACAATTAATAACAAAATGTGAATTTATTTTATATAAATTAGGGGCCGTTTTGATTCAAAATAAATGAGAGATTTTACGTAAAATACCCTCATAGTCACTGGAAAGAAAAGTAACCTAACTAAGGTCAGCAAGAGGGGAGGAAAAGAAAAGCAAAGAAAAATAAGGATTTAAAAGAAAAATAACTTTACTCTTAGAAGTGTTTGTAATGTTTACTTGTCCACAAACTATCAGGAGATTCCACATCGCAGGCAAGTCTCCTTTAAAGCCACGTTTGTTTGTTCGATAGTCTCGTCATGTATACTGGAAAGGTAAACTCTGCTCCAGGGACTCTATTCACAAAGCTTTTTTCTGTCCCATTATACAAATCACAACTCAACTGTGGGGATTTATGAACTGGATGTCTAAACCAGCATTTATGTGATCAGGTTTTTAGTTCAGTAAAATTAGAAGAAATTCATGCAACTAATAACAGCAGCTTTATTTGTAAAATAAATCTTTGACTTTTTCCTTTTACAAAATTAACTGTTATAGAAAATTACATAAAAACGCACCTGAATGACAATATCATAAATGTTGTTTTTACATTTTCCCCAGTTTGACCCATTTGTCAAATTAACGTGTGAGACAAAAAAAATTAGTGTCTGGTGCTGCTAATAAGGTGGACTTCCTCCTGTCAGATGCTAAGTGGGTTTACGCTAAACACTTAAAATGTTGCATGTTCAAATTTTGCTCTTCCTTTCCTACAGAAGTCCAAGAGCATTTTCCCATAAGGACACGTCAAATAAACTTAAAATTCTTCTGCTGTTTAACTAGCTGATTAGGAGCAACTAGCTGTAAAAGCTTTGTGAATATGGCCCCTGCCTCCTGTAATCACAGCCACTGTCCAGATGAAAAATGCTGTGTTCCCTCCATGTTATGCTTATGTCGGGGCCATCTCACTGTGTTTGATAGCCTGCCATGCTGAAATTGCCCACGTTGGACACGACAGCGCCAGGAGGGGCTGCGGCCTGAGCTGATGGCGATCCAAAGTTACCCACCCAGGCTGTTGACTGAGACTGCCTGCAAAGATCCCACAGAAAAAAGTTATTGTAGCAACTATAAAACCTTAAAGGCTTTTATCTATTAAGTGAGTGTTCATTAAAGGGGACATATCATGCAAAATCCACTTTTTAGCCCTTTAGCCAGACCGGGTTGTTTTCAGGCTAGCTGTTAGCTAACTGTTAGTGGTTGCATTCAGAGCAACATAAACAATGAACGAGATTATCTTTTAACCTTGCTTTTTTTTTTTGCTTCTTGAATTGTTTGTAAAAAAAATCTGACTCTGCATCTTGGCTGAGCTCTGAATAAGTTGTAGCATGTTAGGATACCGTTTCACAGCACAGTATAAACTAGAAAAGCACTCTGAAAGCATAGACCTCCGCCAAGCAGCATCATAATGTTACTGAAAAATTCAGTGATTTAGAATCCAGGATCTTTTCTAAACCTCCACCAAAAGATAATAATTTGTTCCCAGTGACACTCCCAACATATCCTAAAAATTTAATCAAAATCCATCAATAACTTTTTGAGTTATGTTGCTAACAAACTCTGGCAAAACATAACCTCCTTGGCGGAGGTAACCAAGTGGTCCACAGTCTGACCCTTACGTGTCACATACCCACTAACGTTAGTTTAGAAACAGACCCAGGTATACTTAACAGTGTTTACGCAGTTATAGTGGCCATAATATTTGCTCTGTTTTGTTTATATTAATCACCTACAGTGATCCAACCACATGTAATTGAATGAAACAGACATGCTGTTTTCCCCTAGTTTAAGATTCGGTTGCCATGGCAATACGTCATCATGATGACATGCCTTCTTACAGAATATTAAAAGAAAGAATTTAAAAGCATGATATATCTCCTTTAAGTAATGCAATATGGAGAAAAACTCACTCTACTCCAAATCCTTGCTGGTTCCATGTCTGGCCGTACATGCTGTAGGAAGGAACTTGCCACCCATTTGTCACATACTGCCCGTACTGCTGCTGTGGATTCCCATAGGCCTGGTTCCACTGACCCCACTGACTGTACTCAAACTAATTACAAGAGAGAGAAAAAAAATATGTATTAAATCTAAACATTATCATTTTTGCAGCATTGCTAACGTCTGCTCTACCTGCTGTGGATTTTTTGTCATGTCGGTAGACTCTTTTCCCCAGTAGCACTTCACCATGTGCCCCTCAATGGTGGTGCCGTTTACCGATACAATGGCATGTGCAGCACTGTCATGGGAAGAAAACCTTAAAAAAAGCAGATAAGAAATCAGAATTTCAGTCAAACTATTCAGAAAATATAGAGTGCTCAAAGTGAGATCAATGAGGCTTTGTAAAATTCATAATTTTACAGTACATATGACTGACAGGACGTGAGATATTAGCTACTCTACAGAAGTCTTTTAATGTGCACTGTTGACATCTAGAGGCCAAATGATGCAACAGACTAACAATACCTGATGAAAGAATATCCTTTTTCTGGGAAAACCCTGACTTCCATAATTTGACCAAATGGTGAGAAGGTCTGTCGCATTAGATGTTCTGAAGGAATCAAACAAGGGGAGGGGGAGAAGGATTAATCCGGTTCCTGTTCCTATTAAAATCAGAAAACAGGGTACAGTAATGGCATCTTGAGAGCACAACACTTGCCTGATAGTCCTGACTGGATCCCACCACAGTAGACAGTACAGTTCTGTGGACTGGACTGAGTCACAACATCATCAAATCTTAGCTGCTTTGAACCATCTGAGGCAGAAACAACATACAGCACAGTGAATAAATCTATACATGTTTCAGATAATCCCTCCCAGTACAATATTTTCCCACATCACACAAGTTTCTGAACTTGACATTGAATTATTTTCTATCTTTGATGAAGAGAAAATATCAATCGAACTGTTATTTGTCAATACTTACTGTCCTGAGCACTTTTAGGAGCTGGAGGTTTACGTGTTGCCCAGTTAGTCCTGATTTGGCGCCCTCCCAGCCACTGTCCTGCCATGTGAACAATGGCATTCTCTGCATCCTAGAGATCCAAATCAATCACAGTCACCCTTCCGGATTTGATCAATTTGTCTATCAATCATATGTATCACCATTTATAATGCAATATTTACAGGACAATTAAAACAATGACACTCAACATCAATTGCTTCATAAACCTTTTGAGCTACAATCCCTAAGAGAACATATTTTGGTTCATCGACCATTTCCAAAACGTAAGGCTTAAAAATGGTCCCAGTCTTCATAAATAAGAAG
Source organism: Pseudomugil gertrudae (assembly GCA_037177535.1). Lineage (NCBI taxonomy): Eukaryota > Metazoa > Chordata > Actinopteri > Atheriniformes > Pseudomugilidae > Pseudomugil > Pseudomugil gertrudae. Next base: position 6,489,554 of record JBAMHV010000017.1, on the reverse strand, counting down.
GATAACGTGTTTTATTTCTTATTCTATTATGCTAACAGCTGGAACAAAACACCCGTATATAAAAAACCCAGCTTTTCTTGACAAGATCAATATGGATTTTTAAACAGCAACTTCATTTCCAGTGATCAGATAGTAAAAATTATCAATTTAAGGTTTGAAAAATATCAAAAACTTTGCAAAAAAAAGGAGTATAATGTTTATCTGTGCATTCAGTTTGATACTGTAACAAAACATTGACATTCTCTTCCTGAGGTATCACTAATTTTATACTTTTAATATGGCATGAGTAACATTTACATTGTTGTTTATGCGACTCCCTTAAATTATCTCAGGACCTTTGAGGGTACGAGACCCTCAATTTAGGAAAGGCTCCGCTAGATGACATTTATATGTCTACACTAATAACTATACTTAGCTCTTTTTATGTAGCATTTATGTAGAAGAAATACACATAACCTTCTGTTTGTGTTCTTGTACTGGAGCCTTACCAGTTTGTTGTAGAAGGACACAAATCCATACCCCTTTGATTTCCCAGTCGTCATGTCCTTGACAACGCGAGCATCTCTGAAAGGAAACATGAAAACAACTTCAGCGTACTTGACAAGTAAAGTTTTCTAACTAAAAAGGAACCACGCAAAACACACTGAACTGTGAATCCTCAACTCTGTCCTACATGAAGGTAGATTAGCTATCGTGACCTTGTACTGAGCACTGACTCAATATACATAACTTGAAAGCAACACATGAAAATAAAAAAGAAATTAATAAAAAAATAAAAAAACTACAAATACATGCAGCCTAGAGTACTGTTTAAATGATTTCATGTGTATTAATGGATCTTTACCACTAGAGCACCATCTTTTGCTCAACCCTTACAACTGTAAGGCTAGTGAATAAAATTCAGAAAAGGAACGGATATGGATTACCATGCATTCTTAAAATCTGCTGTGGGTGCTCTTCCTACAAATAGAAATATATAGAAAATATCAGAAGAGAAAAAAGGAATTAAATGGCATACATGGCCTGTTAAAAGATTTCTTTATTTTTCCTGGTCAATTCTTTACCACCAATATGGAGTATGGAGTTTGGGGAGCTGTAAATTTTGAGAAATTGACATTTTCAGAAATTTTGCTAAAGGATCAATGCACTACAAACAACACTATGCAAATTAAAATGAGACAGTTTAAAAACACAGATTTAGATGAATACACTAAATATTGGAATTTGTTAATCTAATCTATATAATGTTAATACAAATAAAGACAATAGAAAAGTTGAATAAATAGAGAAAAAAACTACATCTGAGTCTCCAGAGTGCACAGTTCCTTGCTGTTAGCCTTCAAGCTCCTGTCCAATCCTATGAGCATTTCTGTAAAATAACCAAAGTGCTATTACTCCACTGAGATGCACAACTAAAGGTGGTTCAGGTTCACAAAGCTACATTTTGTTGAAAAACTGTACATTTACTTACCACACCCTACATGTACATACAAAAATATCAAGAACATGCTGAAAAGCTGATATCTTAGTCATAAAACAGACCAAATTAAGTTTGCCTGAATTATTTTGGGAATTTTTATATAAATACATTTTTTAAATCTGCTCTGATCTGGTTTACTGTCATGGAAAGTAAGACAGTTTAAGTCTAATACAGTCTATACTTTAAATCGTGTTGGTCTATCACAATCAATACTTACATGCATACATGTAGGGTGTTTTAGAAAGAGAAAAAATAAGAAAAAAGGTGTCATTTGCTGGATTAGATATTATCTGAATGAGTGCATGAAACCCTTTTTGGATAGAATCCATCTTGAGTGTATATTTTGTCATGAAAATCTGTCCCAATCTGTCTATAAGGTCTCTGTTCTTTGGTGAGTTTAATTAGCTATTTTTCCATGTCTAGATGGGACATTTCAACCAACTGCATTCAGAAAATAAATGTCCAAAAATAAGCCTTTTTTCCCCAAGATGACCAAAGATTGAATAAGCTTTTGCATGTAATTTCAGCTGAGGTACAGTATAAAGCAGATAAATCATGTCCCGTAAGGCAGTGCCCTTATGATAGGAGCAGCTCATTCACAAACTTGAGAAATTGTGGTTTAGTAATATTAATTCAAAACCTGTTTACGTTATACAAACTGAAACTCATGAGGAAGTACTCCTCTGCTCCCTTTAGTTCAAATCTCTAAATGTTAAACTTTTTTGCTGGTTTTTAAACTTTAGATGAGAACCATTGTGAAAATAGAGAGATTAAGATATTATTGCTCCGAGTTAACTGCTTCCTTATCACAATCATCTCTCGTTCTGTGGCTTACTAAATCTGCGTTGTCCGAGAGCAATTTGTCATTGCCTGATTCCACCTGTTTCTTGGCACATTTGAGGTCCAGTTTCTTTATTCTTCCCACAGCTCCCTTGATCACTTCAGCTCACAATATGATTTTTTTTCAATTAACACTAAATATTGTGTTTTCATGAAAAGTAATGACTGTTTCTGTTGACAGCTTAGCAGAATTTATGAGCCATTATAAATATATCTACTAGAACCAAAACAAAAATGCAGTAACAAATGGTTGGAAATGCTTGACTAATCACAAAAGTTGTTTTAAGCTCCATCCAGACAGTTCAAGGTCATTTAAAAAGCACTACTTTTCTATCAGAGCTCTTTTTGGTGCTCAAATTTCTACCTAGAAATCTGTTTAGCTGCTGGTTTTCAGCACTGAAACAGAAAGCATCCTCTAAATGTGTCTGTAAAAGGTCTAAATGCAGCTTTTAATACATTTCAGTAAACATGATGACAAATAGCAAACTAGATAAATCCCAAACTATTCTCCCATTGAAAATATGTGTACCATAAACTTAATAATATATATTAACTGTTGAGTCAGTCACCCTATGGTATGTACACGTAGTCAGTGATGGTTTAATCAGAGTATAAGACAACCAAACATTTTCATGAAGTACCTAAATATTTCCAAGCTTAAAAAAAAAGAAGACAAATATTAAATGACAAAACAGTATGCTACTAACAAATGGTTTAAACTTTGAGATACCCATTAAAAAACCTAAATTAAAACTTACGAGATTTTTCCAAAAGGTGCAAAAGCGGCTCTGACATCTTCAGTGGAAATATCAGGATTCAAATCACCCACAAACACATGGAAGTGATCTGAAATTATACAAGAACAAGGAAAACCTAATTATGCAAACTTTGCTGTTGGTTAATTAAACAAAGCAACAAGTAAACACTTACTGGATGTATCTTTCTTCTGGCTACTTGGAGTAGTGGCCCAATTAACTTTAACCTCCTGCAAAACCAGATAAATATGTTTTCCCCCAACAATCAATTAAAAGGAAAGCTAGACTAAAATAAACAGACAAACATTGTTTACCATTTTAGAGCAGTTGTATTGAATTCCTTACCTTTCCTAATATCTTCCTCCCATTCATAGCTGCAAGTGCTGCAGCAGCATCTCTGTGTTCGAAAAACTCCACAAAGCAATATGGGTCATTGCTTGTATGCTGCAAAGGACAAAGTATATGATATCTTCAAAAGGGCTGATCAAACAGTTTGTAAATGCAATTGAAAATGTTGGATTGCATTTACATCAGCATAAGGCTATAACTGTCTTCGCTGATCAGCCCGCCTATATTTTGGGTGTAGTATGAATGACATGGAAACAACATGTAAACAATATTAGATGCTTACCTCAGTAATCATTTTGCAGCTTTTGCAAGGTCCTATCTGAGTGAAAAGTTGTAAAATCAAAATCTCTGTTACATCCCTGGAGAGGTTTCCCACATACCTGCAGAAAAAAATATGTTCAAAACTTGTCTTTTTTTTATTATTATAATTATTATTATAGATTTAACTTGGATGGAGAAGATGTTGGAATATAATTGTAACGCGATATACATACAGCTCATAGGGTTAACAAAAGGCAAGCATTGTGCATTTTAGGTAGTCAGAGCAACTCATTGTAATGACCTCTACATGTTCATTTACTTTAATTAAATATAATAATTATCATAGTAACCATAGTTAAGCATTAAGAGTTTAAATGTGCGTTTTCTTTATCGGGTTTTAACACTAGGTAGCTAAGTTAGCCACCGGCCTTAAACGTTAGCTAAACTAAAGGATCATAACGCAACAGCTGCAAACGTAAAACCACTTACAGGGTTCTGGGGTGAGTTTCGTCGTCCATTGCTGATGTTGATTATCACCTAGTCAGAAAACGTTAGCTACTTGATAGTTAGCTGACGTTAACTGACGATGTACGCTGTTGACAACAACTAGCTAACTAGCTCACAAGCTAGCTAACCGGGCAATTGCTCTTACGTCACTCTAGTCGGTAGTGCGCATGTGCGTCAGAAACCCCGAGAGGTCAAAAAACAAACAAATAATTTAGCTGCACAAATGTTATACTTTTATGTGATTTCCAATTAAATTATTAATTGATAGTGTGACACAGCGACATCACAAAACATAGTCGATATATATTTTCTTATTTCCGAGGCTATCAAAATGTTTGAAGAGTACGTTTGTTTAAACTTCCGGTGCTAAACAGCTGAGGGCGGTTCTCGAACCGAGAGGACATTTCTGGAAACAACATGAAAGGTTTATTGTTGACAATGTTTAAAATGTCATATTAATATTTGTTTATCTAGAACGGTCACATAGCTAATCTATACTTCAAACGCTGGTTAAAAAAAAAACAACTGACGATGTATTTAAGTTTTATTTCAAGGAACAACTTTACGTATTAAATGAATGTAATTTACACGTGTTGATTAACAAACGTTGTGTATTATTAATAAAACTTAGTAGCAATATGGTTTCCTAAGTTTTGGATTTTTAAAGGGTACCCAATTCAAAACGTATAAATTATGGATTTATTACAGTTTGCAATTTTGTCAAATGACCATGATTACTTGCTCTAGAGACCAGAGTGGATTTAAGGCAGCATATTAGGCTTACCTAATCTTACTGAAAAGTAATTATAATGGTAGGTTATGCAGAAGATTTTTTTAAAAACACATTATTAGTTATTTTTTATGTGAACAATAATCGAATTAAGAATCTCATAATAACTTATCCACTTCTGGTGATATCAATGCTTAAAATGCATATAGTTGTAGCTACAAGCGAATAATTGTCTAAGTGAAATTACTGCTTTAGTGACTTTAATCACAGGAGGAATAATGAGTGTCAGTATATCATACAATAGACTCCAAGATACGGTTTTGTTAAATTTAGGTCCCACATTAAGTGTGTCTGCATAATTGTCTGATATTTAAATTCCTATTTTCCAATAACCACCCATATGATATTTTTCACCATTTGATAGCATTGAATATGTACTTTATATAAATATTCTCACAATTTTAGATGATCGAAAAATTCACAAGTAATCAATCTTTTACTGATATCTTGAACATTTTAAAACAAGCTCTAGTAGTCCATGTGGCTGCTTCTGTCAAACCAGCCATGAGAATGACTTACTAGTATTTCCTAAGTGCATGGGGCACATTGGAGTAACAATTAGACTGAGGTGTCACTGTGCCTACACTGTATCACACCATCAGTTACATAATTATGTATCAAATCATGGCAGACTGAGTTCCCTTGGACGGGATTTGTCATGTGGGAGTTGAGGATACAAATATTTGGAGACATTTTTTCCCATGGAGAAAAAAAGCTTTGGGATTCCCTTGTTGAATGGACGGAAAAAATTAGGTCCGGGGCCACACACAAAAAAATAGATACATATTTTCATGCCTGTGGAAAAGAATTTATATTTCTCACTATTTCCAGAAAGCTACAAATAGAGACTCTCTGTTAAAATAAATGAAAGTAAATGTAAGCAGATGTGTCTGTTGGTCCGCGACAGTTACCGTGCCGCCGTACATCGTTGTCCACCGCCCCCAACATTAACCCTGCTATTTCGAGAAACTTCCAGCCCACTTTCCCACGTCACTTGAAGGAATCTTTAAAGCGTCCGTCGCATGTATAAAATGTCTCAGTACTCGTCAGCCAGCAACATGAACGCAGTCAAGACACAGTCACCGATACTGACAATGGCAAATAATGACAACGAACCTCTTCCCCTCGGGTGGGAAGTAAAGATTGACCCTCACACTGGATGGCCCTTCTTCGTGGACCACAACAACCGCACCACAACCTGGAATGACCCGAGACACGACCACAAAAAGGTACGAGTGCGGCGGGATAAAGTTGCTTTTCCAGCGTTAGGCGCTAACTGCGGCATAACTGCTCCGCGACTATTTTTATATGGAACTGCGTCGCTAGCGGCGCGCGCTAAGCCGCTCGCGTAGTAGAAAACACTGCGCTACATCGTTGTTACATATTAATCTTGTTGACTAAAGGCCTTAGTGGGCACCGTCACCTCCCCTCACGGACAGCTCATGAGCTTATTATAACGGTTGATCAAGCCCGTAATATTCTCATGTCATGATCTAACACTATTATTACTCGATGACTCACCCTGTTAAGCCCACCTATGTGTGTGTTTAACAGCCTTTCTTTCATGGTGGGAACGTGCAGCTCTTAATAAACTTTTTTTTCCCTTACAAGGATTTGAGGCTTTCTTCGGTCTGTGCAGTATGTAGTGTCTAAGAGTAGCTGGCTGGCTGTGGAAAACACACAGGTCTGCAGTGAGAACCCGTGGGCAGAAGCGAGCTCCACAGCCTGCCAGCTGGTAATCTTTCGTCTCAGGCACAGACACCGTTTTCCAAAGTTAGTGTCCAGAGGAATCTGCTAGAAAGAGACAGCTGTTGGGGGATAAAATTGGTGCATTGGTGCTGGCAGCTTTGCAGTGTCGCGTACAAGCAGAGGGCAAAAGGTCGTTCACGGCTATTTCATAACTTTTGTATTGGAAGAGAAAAGTCACTGATTTACATAGAAGTTCCTCTAGATTTGTTTTTAGCTGCTAGAAGTTTTTAGTGGCTAAGAACTATCCTCACTTTACAGTTTTAACTATAAGACCTGTTGCTTATACCTCTATGTTTCTATTTGACATTAGAGGATAACTTTTTATATATATTAACTGTTATAAATCAGTCTTAATCTTTATTGTGATGTGTTTACTAACTTATTTAAATTATTTTCATTTAAGTCCCAAATAAGATCCCATTTTGTTCTGTATCTTTGTATACTAAATATGTAATATAATATATTTTTTCTTTTTTTAAAGACCAAAAAAGAATACAATAACAAAGAGCCAAATTTTTTTTCCTCTGCAAGCATTAATGCAAAAATACGTAACTGGCTTTATTCTGAAACTGATGCGATTAAAACCAATAACATGTTGGTACGGAGGGTGTGTCAAACTATTCTGTGGAAATGTATCCAGAGGATGCCAGGCTCATTGTACAGACACATAAGATGTCTGATTGGAAATGCACCAGTTTTGACGATGAGTCGTATTAATCCGAAATTGTTCACTTTTATCAGACACAGAGCAGTGATACTTTTGGCACCCATCTGCAGAAATGTCACACGTTAGGCTGTGGCCTTTGTAATTATCTCAGGACTGAGAAGACTTTAAAAAAAAAAAAAGCTGAAAGGATTTTCAGTAACTGTTAGCTGATCATGTGACTACGTCTGGAAAAAGTTTACAATAAAGTTATGCACGCAACATCTTCATATTTTAATTATTGATGGTTGTGTTTCAGCAACGAGAAATATCCGCAAATGGACCTAACATACCACCAGAACCGAGTCCTCAGGAGACACAGAAGACCTTTGTGAGGGAAATGAAGCACCCAATTCTTCGTCCAGGTTATGTTCCTATCCCAGTGTTTCATGAGGGTGCAGAGCTGAGGCAGCAGCAGCATCCATGTTACTCTTACATCCAGCCAACAACAGCACACAATGTCCGGACAGATGGACAGACGCCGTCCCAGATGTCAGTCCACGGCAGGCCTAGATCACCTTTACACGGCCGCTCAGACAGCTGCTCCCCTGAACCTGTAAAGTCCGGCTCACCTATTACACAAACAGCAGAAGTAAGGCTTTGATGAATGTTTATCACTAAATACTACATAAATATGTATATTATGAACAAGAAACCAGGATTTCTCACTTCATGGGTTTGATCTTTTGGTTTTCAAGGTTTACACCATGCCCCACCACCAGCCTTCCAGGCCAAGCAGCACTAGTCTCCAGGCGGGATACATCCCTATCCCAGTGATCCACGAGGGTGGAGCGGGCCAAGTTCAGCCTCAGTTAAATCCCTCAGTGTATTCCCAGCGTGTCCCCTACACAGAACATCAACAGCCCTTCCATCGTCTTCAAACAGATGAATGGCCCGGTTACTCTGCTGCCATGCAGCCTCCCAGAGAAAGAGCTTCTCCAACAATGTTTCCCCAACATCGCGATACTGCTTCCATTCACATTCCACCTCACATAAGAAGCCAGTCACCTACTGTGACGCAGGTGCTGGGAGACAGACCACAGGTACTTTCACTCTGTCTTTTAAAAATGTTGAATATCTCTATCGGCGTAATCTAGATTGGTGCAGGAAAAATAACCCCCCCTCCTCTTTATTTTTATACTTATAAGATTCAGCAGCATGTCATCACAAGAGACCTGCCTCACAGACTGGAGCAGGAGCAACAAAGCATGCAGCACAAACAAGAGAGCACACCGGTTCCTCAGACACTACACACAGATGCTGACGTCCAAAAGCTTCAACAGCCGCATCAGTTCCAGCAGCCTAATCACTTCCAGCAGGTACCGCCTCAGACACAGCCTCAGCAGCCTCAGCAGCCCGAACAGTTACCTCAGCAGCCCCAGAAGCCAGAACAGCTGCAACATCATGTTGCCGATATCACAGTTCAAATACCTGCAAAACCAGAAGCCCAGGACGTCACAACCACCCCCCAAGAAGTCCCACCGGCAAAGGCGGACCCAGATCAGGCGGCTCAGTGCCCAGTTCACCCAGGCTTGACTAAAGTACAGCAGATAATCGAGCGGGTTGCGAAACTGGAGCAGGAGGTGAAATGCTTCAGTGGCAAGAAAAATGATAAGAAATACTTGTTATTGGAGGAGCTGTTGACCAAAGAGCTCTTAGCGCTGGACTCTGTGGACCCTGAAGGCCGCATAGATGTGCGGCAGGCGAGACGGGACGGAGTCCGACGGGTTCAAACCATACTGGAAGAACTAGAGCAACTGGAGGAGCAGCCGACCAGGCCTGCGAGTGAAATGGAAGGAGACACCCTTACGCAGAAAGGAGAGCACAGCATGATCACCAAGGATACTGCTGAGATGCCGAAGGAGATCTCATAATGACTGCACACTTCATATTAAAGAGGAGAGATGGGTTACCTGCGTTGTATTTGATAGTGAACAAATCTGCTCAGGCTAACCCTCCCACACCTCTTAACTACAGCATTTGTAGAAGTTGCATGCATAATTAACAATGTTGGTATGTCCATTCAGCACATAATGGTATCTCACTCCAGTCATGTCGTTCAAGGCATTATTGTTGCCTTCTATGTTTTGCCAATGTCTTCATAATAGTGACTGCAGTCACGAGTAAGATGTTGAAAGCAATTGCAAGCAGGTTGAAGTCTAAATAAGAGGCCTTTATTAGTAAATAGAAGAGAAATACAAGTATTTTCTTAGACATGTTACATTTAGTTGCCTTTTATCTGATGAACAATGAAGCATTTCTTATTCTAGCTGCACATCAGTTTGTGCATTTTGCAGAATTTTGGGGCTTTATAAAACAGAACTCACGACAAAAGTTATGAGAAAGTTCCCTTTTATGGCCACCTGGTCACATTGAAAGTGCTTTGCCACACAACACGGTAGATATGATTAATAGATGCTGCTTGGAGGTGCATTATGTTTTCGCTGTGTTTGCTATCAGTGAAATGTGTCACGCTGCAAATCAGCAGCACTTCAGACGTTTATCATCTAAAGCCGTTTTGATTGATGTGTTTGAGTGGTTGTATGTGAAACAGTTTACTTGTTATTTCAAATAATGATTTCAGTATTTATATAAAGTATTTTGGTACAATTATGAATGTGTAATGACACATGGGTGTGAGATGTGTATCTTTACAGACAATCAGCACTTGCTGCTAACAGGAGTTGAATTTTAAGACTGTCAGAATGTCCTTGTATAACTACCAAAGCCACAATCTGTAATAATGTTAACACAGCATTGGCCTCAATGCCTTAAAAAGTGCCAGCTGTGTGAAAATTCCTGATTCATCGACTCTTTCATATGTCAGTCAAAAAGGTTTCGATTGACTTTTATAATTATTCTAGCTAATTGAACTCTTATATAATAACCCACAGTGTTTGTTTAGTAATGTGTCACCAATAAGATTGTAAGCCATCGGCAAGGTAGAGTCGGAGCCATACACACTTTTCACAAATTATGGATCGTGGCTTCCAGCTGATCATGGTTTATTAGTAACTCACTGATTCATTGCTGAATTAAAGTCACAGTGGTATTACTGAAAATAAAATTTATGAAATATATTTGTTCCAAAGACTCAGTAAAAACTCTCGAGTTTTATTTGAATTTTATATTTGACCATGTTTGTTCTTACTTCTAACAAAAACAAATACATCCCTGACCAAGTCATGAGATGCCCTGGTTTTTTTTCCTGAAGAGTTATTGGTGATAAGACAAAGGGTTAAAACAGCTGGGCCTCTGTCTGGTGTCAGCTGGTCCCTGCCTTTGCTCTCAGGGCCTCCTGAGTCATGAGTGAGAACATTTTTGGCTCCTTACTCCTAGTTAAAAAGAGGAAAAAAAGATTGTAATTCATCTCCCCTTCTTTAATTTGCGTTTAAATATCTTAAAATAATTTTTACTAATTTCATTATTAAAATTTTGTAGATAATTAAAAAAACAAATAATCTTTCATATGTGAACAACTAGCATCTTTTTTACTCATTTCTTTAGCAGCTAATATTATTGGTTTTATATTCTTAAAATTTTTTTTTATTTTGTAACTGTCGTCTTGAATTTAATTCAATTTATATTTTTTGATGAGATCTTTTCATAGAAAGATAAAAATTTTTTATATTAATAAATCGTTTCTATATCGATTCTAGACTTTTCAATCTATGTTGTAAATCCAAAATTTAATTAAAATTTTTGCCATATTTTAATATGATATAAATCCACATAATATTTTCTGAATTACAGTCAACTTTTGCCGAACGCGGGGGTTACATTAATGCTAAATGTCGCGTACGGCAAAACTGCGTTCCACAAGTATGAAAATTCAATGTAAGGTAGGTGTTACGTGGACTAGATTTTCAAAAAAACAGTCATTTCGAGGAAAATAAACGTATTACACCGAAACTGAAAAAAAACGAAAATTTTAATATTTAATATAACCTATATTACAGTTTCTTTCATTCAATTTTAGCCTACTTTCAATTGATTTTAGCTGCGGGCGGCGCCCTTTCATTTAATTTTAGCCAATTCAAAGTTTATAATTTTTTTTAAATTTAAAATAAACTAAATTAATCTAATATAGGTTCGTTTCTTAGACATCTATGCAAATATCCCTCCATATT